>JASDQU010682308.1:147345-160714 GCA_032191745.1 Picea mariana | reverse complement strand
GTGGAAGGGAGGTGCTAGGGAGGATTGGTGTCCTCAGAGTTTCAAGTGGATGCTTGAACACAGGGAGTTGTATCTTCCATTTCGTTGTAGCCAAAAAAACCATGGTGGAAGGGAGGTGCTAGGGAGGACTGGTGTCCTCATAGTTTTAAGTGGGTGCTTGAACACAGGGAGTTGTAGCTTCCATCTGGTTGCAGCCAGAAAAACCAGGGTGGCAGGGTGGTGCAAGGGAGAAATATTTTTCTCTATTATACAGGTTGGTACCTGTGTGGCAGGAAGTTGGTGCTTCCATCCAGTTGGTGCTAGAACACTCAGGGAGTTGGTGCTTCCTTCTAGTGGGTGCTAGAGAAACTAGAGAGTTGGTTCTCTTAGCAAGTTCTTGTTTGTAAAATAGACGTTGTAGCCTGAAGAGGAGTTGGAACTCATAAGATTGATAATGTAAATAAAATAAAAATTACTTATCATATCAAGAAGAAGAGGTTTTTACCTTTATGGGTTTCATTGGGAAATATATGTCTCTATATTTTTCATGTGCGTGATTGATGTTTAATATTCTATTTCTTACTTCCCCGCATCATTTTGATCATCATTTTGTGTTCTGTAAAGAGTTTAAAATGGGCATAATCATTGAAACACAGTAACAACTGATTCACCCCTCCTCTCAGTTGTTCAACAATTGGTATCAAAGCTAGCTCTTTTTATTCAAAGGTAGATTAGTAAGCTTAAACATGTCAAGCCATGAAAGAACTTCAACCAATAATTCCCCTCTATTCAATGGAACAAACTTTTCCTTCTAAAAATTTAGAATGAGAACCTACATAATGGCTTTAGGTGCAGATGTCTGGGATGTGGTAGACACTAGTTATGTAAAACCAATTGTACTATCTAATAAGGATGACAAGCTATAATTCATCTTCAACGCTAAGGCTCTGAATGTTATTCTAAGTGGGCTTGCATAAGCATAATTTGTAAAAGTTATGCACTTAGAAACTGCCAAAGACATGTGGGACAAACTCATTAGCAGTTATGAAGGTAATGAGAAGGTAAAGGATGTCAAGATTCAAACCTACAGAGTACAGTTTGATCAACTACAAATGAAAGAAGATGAAACTATTGGGAAGTACATTTTGAGAGTTGAAGAACTAGTAAATGCAATGAAATCTCTTGGTGAAGAAATTGAGGAAGCCTCTTTAGCTCAAAATTTTTTGAGATCTCTACCAGATAGGTTCAACCCAAAGTTCTCTACTATAGAAGAAATTAATGATCTAAAAAATTTGGCTTTTGATCAACTTCTTGGAACGTTGAATGCATATGAAATGAGGATAGGTAAAGATAAATCCAACACTAGAGAATCTTATTTTAATGAAGATAAGAATGAGGAATCTGAGCCTGATGAAATTGAAGCAAAATTTGTGAGAAGACTAAAGAAAGGATTAGGTAAGTATCAAGGAAAGTTTCCCTTCAAGTGTTTTAACTGTGGAAAGGTAGGTCACTTTGTATCTAAGTATCCACACAAGAAGCAGGATCAAAATTTTGAAGGTGAAAAGAAGTACAAACCGAGATTTGGTAAAAATAAAAGCTTATGTGTAAACAATGATGACTCTTCAAAAGACACAGATAGTCACTCTTCCTGTGAAGATAAAGCTAATGAATTTGTGGTTATGGCCAAAGAGGATTATGATAGTAAAATCACATGAAGTAATGTTAAATATGAAGAAGCTGTGGTTGACTTGGAAGGAGAACTGATCAGTTCTCTAGAAGAAATTGCTAGACTCAGATCTAAGAAGAAAAAGAAAAAAACAATTTTTGATACAGTTTGAGAAAGATAATGAAGGACCTAATGAAGACTTTGCTCTGCTAAAAGTGGAATTAGAATAGGCAAAGAAAATTGAGGACATTCTGAAACAACAGTTATTAGAAAAGAAGGCAATATGTGAAGCCTTGGAAGAAGTAGTAGTAAAAACCAGGAAAGAGATGGAGAAGTTTAAAACTTTCTATCTTCAAAATCTACCAAGCATTAAAGCCATAGCAAAACTAAACGACATTCTGAGAAAACATAGATCTATGTTGTTGAATACTGGTTTAGGTTATGTAAATGGTTCAAGCAGCAAACAACCAGAAAGCAAAGAGCCAATGAAGATGATCAAGTTCCATGTCAGAAGACAATCAAGACCATGAGAGTACTCTGTCACCTAAATCTAATAAAGACAATATGATCCCTGATAAAAAACAAAGAGATCAGAAGATAGAACAACAAATGCCAAGGAGAAGGCCATCCTTAAGGTACCAAAATTTCTTTCATGGTTATTGTTTTTACTGTTCCAATTTTGGTCATAAGATTGTAAACTATCTAATTAAGTTTAGAGACATGCAACTGAGGAGGTCAAGAAATAGACAATCTTTACAACATAGAACTAAGCAGCCAATGCATAAACAATGTAACACCAATCACTTTGACCTACTGAACAATGAGCTTGAATTCTATAATTGTCATAACTTCGGCCACAAAGCTGCAAACTTCCATTTGAAGAAGTACAAGGCACATCCAAGGACAAATCCTTTAGCTAGAAATGCCAACATATGGAAAAAGAAAGACAATGGAAAATGTGGTCTATTGCTTTCAGCTCAAAAACAAAAACACCCTTGGTATATAGATAGTGGATGTTCCAAGCACATGACTAGAGACAAGGATAAGTTTGTGTCTATAAGTAAAAGAAAAACTAGAAATGTAACCTTTGGAAATGATGAGCTAGGTAAAATCCAGGGTAAAGGGATGGTGAGTTTGAGTAATGGTAAAGGAAAAGCCCAGGATGTTCTGCTTGTAGATGGGTTGAAACATAATTTGCTCAGTGTAAGTCAAATGTGTGACAGAGGATGTGAAGTGATGTTCACTTCCATGGATTGTAAGATAAAGTCTGTAAACTCGGGACAAGTGGTGGTTAAAGGAATAAAGACAAAAAACAATGTATATGTGTTGAAAGAAGATAAAGAAGAGTGTCATCTAAGAAAACATGATGAAATTTGGTTATGGCATAGGAGAATTAGACATCTAAACTTTGACCACTTAATCAAGCTCAAAAATCTTGAGGTAATAAAAGATCTTCCAAAAATATCAAAGCCACAAGACTCTGTGTGTAAACCCTGCCAAGTAGGAAAGCTAACCAGGACACAGTTTAAATCCAAGAGCTCTACTTCAACAGAGAAACAACTCCAATTATTTCATATGGATTTATGTGGACCATCAAGACAGGAAGGCACAGGGAAGGAAAATTACTTTATACTGATCATTGATGATTACTCCAGACTTACTTGGATTGATTTTCTCAAAGAAAAGGTTGAAGCATTTGAGAAATTTAAAATATTTAAGGCTTTAACTGAGAATCAAACATGAAAAAAATTAAAGGTTGTGAGATCAGAAAGAGGAGGATAATTTATGTCAAGAGATTTCAAGGAGTTTTGTGATAAACATGGGATCAAAAGAGAATACACAATCCCAGGAACCCCACAACAAAACAGAGTAGTTGAAAGAAAAAACAAAACAGTTCAACAAATGGCTATGTCAAAGTTGAATTAGAAGAACATTGGTCAAACCTATTGGGTAGAAGAAATACACACAACAATCCATATTCTTAATAAATATCACCTCATATCACACAATGACAAGACACCTTATGAGCTGTGGCATGGAAGACCTGCTACAATCAAACACTTAAAAGTCTTTGGGAGTAAAATCTACATAAAGAATAATAATGAGAAACTTGGAAAGTATGATGACAGGGATGATGAAGCATCTTCTTAGGGTATTCTACAAACAACAAAGGATATAGATGCTATAATAAGAGGCTGCATAAGTTGGTTGATTGTATTGACATAAAAGTTGATGAAGGAGTCCCAATGAGAAAGGTGAACAATATTGAATCAACGACAGAGGATATAGGTGAAGTTGAAGCTGAACAGGTCCAATAATAAGAACAAGAAGGATCTGAGTAAGATGAATATGCAAATACTTAGGTAGACTCAAATCAACAGGTAGCATCAAATTCTTCCTCTAGAATTACTCAAAAGAATCATCCTGCAAGTCAAATAATTGGTGAGAAAGACAAAGATGTACAAACCAGGAGAAGGATAATTAAAAACACCGAGAAATCACATATAACATTCATATCCATGGTGGAACCCAAAAAATTCAATGAAGCAAGTGAAGATGTAAATTGGTTAAAATCAATGAACGAGGCACTATATCAGATTGAGAAAAACAATACTTGGGAGCTCGTTCCTAGATCGACAGATCATAATGTAATTAGCTCCAAGTAGGTGTTTAAAAATAAAATGAATGAACAAGGACAAATTGTCAGGAATAAAGCCCGATTGGTCTATAAAAGGTATTCTCAAATAGAAGGATTGGATTTTGATGAAACACTTGGGCTTGTAGAAAGATTAAAAGCTATTAGAATGTTTCTTTCCTATGCTTGTAATAAATAGTTTAAAGTCTATCAAATGGATGTCAAGTCATATTTTCTAAATGGATATCTAAAAGAAGAATTCTATATGGAACAACCAGAGGGTTTCCAACTGTCAGATAACCCTGACTTTGTCTGCAAGCTGAAGAAAGATTTATATGGGTTGAAACAAGATCCTTGTGCCTGGTATCACAGACTGGATATGTATCTATAAGACAAAGGGTTCAAGAGAGGAACAATTGGCAACAATCTATATATCAAAACATAAGATAATGATATATTCATTGTGTTGGTCTTTGTAGATGACATCATCTTCGGTAGTAATAATGCTTCATTGGTAAAATGGTTTTCTTCTACCATGTAGTCTGAATTTGAGATGTCTATGATAGAGGAATTGTCATTTTTTCTTGGCCTACAAATTACTAGAGGTCTGAAGGAATATTTATTTCTCAAGAAAAATATCTAAGAGAAATGTTGAAAAGGTTTCAAATGGAAGATTCTAAACCTATGAGCACACCTATGGTCACTGGATGTAAGTTAAGCAAGGATGATGATTCACTTGATGTTGATCAGATTTTATATAGGTCTATGATAGACAACCTATTGTACATCATAACATCCTGTCTAGACATAATGCATGTTGTTGGCATGGTAGGAAGGTGTCAGGCCGCACCTAAACAGATTCATTTGTTCACTGTCAAAATAATATTCAGATACTTGAAAGGTACAATGGACTATGGCCTATGGTATCCTAAGAATCTGAATTTTCAACTATCGGGCTATTCAGATGTTGATTGGGCTAACTGCGTGGATGAGAGGAAAAGCATGAGTGGAGGTACATTCTTCTTAGGAGATTCCCTTGTATCATGGTTGAGCAAGAAACAAGGTTCCATTTCCTTATCAACTACAGAAGCTAAATACATTGCAGCTTCCACATGTTGTGCCCAAGTATTGTGGATGATTCAGACACTTACCGACTTGGAGGTAAAATGTATTGCACCGATCCCAATTCATTGTGATATTACCAGTGAAATCAGTCTGTCAAAGAACCCTGTGTTTCACTCCAAGACCAAGAATATACCCATCAAGTATCACTTCTTGAGGGAACAAGTGACCAACACTGTTGTTTCTTTGCATTATATTCCTTCCAAAGATCAGATTGTTGATATCTTCACTAAACCGCTTACAAAATCTCAGTTTGAGTATCTACGCGAGAAATTGGGCGTGAACCCATTATCAACCTAAGAGGGTCCATTCTATTAGGGGGAGTATGTATTGGTTGAATATCTGATACCTCCGACAAGTAATGCAACAACTCATAGGGAGCATGTTCTCTTTGACATTGATGTCAAAGGGGGAGAAAAGGTGTGTTCTGGATGCTACAGTTGGAGATCTAAGTAGAAGCAGTGTATCTAAGTAGAACAGTACAATCTTTCAGGGTTGCCATCAATGAAAAAGGGGGAGATTGTTGGCATGTTTATAGGTAGTGTGTGCTTTTCATTGATGGAAAAAGAGAGTGTGCATCGATGGAAAAACAAGAACAATGTAAGCTTAGGTGAAGAAGCAAACAATATACAAAGATCAAATCTCAGGAGAGATAGCGTTCTGAGATGCGCAGATGATATCCCATACATCAAAGATCGCAAAAGGATCAAAGGTCATGGCCTTTGACACTTAGATATTTGAGAAAGCCAAAGCTCAGGAGGAGGAGCAACAATGGTCATTGAATCACCAATCCTAAATACCTGATGTATGTTAGATCAGAGTCCAGTGACCAGAGGAAGTGCAAAGGAGAAGTATAGATATGATCCGTTGGAGCTGAGCATCAAGGAGCAACAATCGTCAGATCTAGTATAACTGCGAAGAGGATAATGGCCGAGAGCCATCCTCCAACTCCACGAAATGAGAAATCATGATGAGATCTGAACCGATGGATCCAGAGGACACATGGCGAGAGATCAACATTTTGCTGACTCGCGAAATGGAAAAGTCAAAGCTGAGTAGTCCTCTGACTTCATGAAATGTAAAGTCCCAATAAGATCCAGACCGTTGGATCATAGAGGGTTGTGGGTCATTGATCTAGAGCAAGATTCACAAAATCAAGAGTCGAGAGAAGGGAGGTGAGTAGTCCTCCAACTTCGTGAAATGCGAAGTCCCAATAAGATTTGGACTGTTGGATCACAGAGGGCTATGGGCCATTGATCTAGAGTATTTTGGATATCAGGAGTTGGAAGAGTCAGGGTTGGCTCACGTTCAAACACCCAACACATGAAGTCGCGATTTGATCATAGTCATCGGATCAATTTTGAGTGGAAGGATAGGATAAGATAGAAAAGTTGCATCGCAGAAAGATTGCTTCATCGATCCAAGGTCCTGATCAAACGAACAACATTCACTTCAGATATAGAAATGTGAGGCGTTAACACTCAAGAAAGTTTGAGATTTGAAATCTTCGGAATGCAAAGTTTTGTCAACCGTCGGATATGGAGATCAGACAATGAACATTAGATCGTGGAAGACCATGTGAGCAAGGACAGGTGGAAGAATACGTCAGCAAGGACATGTGGCACAATCAGACAATGACAAGTGTCAAGTTGATTCGGCATTTCAGGTATGTGGAAATCACAAATCCAAGAGACACATGGTAGCTGCTCGGCTCATGACATGTTGTCGAGTGACGCAAGAGTTACGTCACTCCTAGAGTTTTTCTTCGGGAGTTTTACCACCAGTACTTGCCCAAAGACCCGAAGTCCCAAAGGCTAAAGTCTTGGAATGGAGGATAGCCGTTGGATTAAAGAGGACACGCATCAGTGGATTGTCAACTATGAAAAAAAAATCAAAGGAAGGATGAACGGGAGTTTGAGAATTGAAATCTCTTAAGTCTAGAGACATGAAGGAGATCTCGACCGTTGATCTGAGAGGGACAAGCGTCGTTGGATCGTGGACTCCAGGTGAAATGCTCTGGGAGAAAACGAGAACTTGAGAATTGAAACTCCGAGAGCTCGGATCACGAAATCGATCTCGTCCGTCGGTTTGGAGGGACACGTGTCATCTTATCGCTGAGACTAAGGATCACACGTGGATAAAGGAAATAAGGAAGAATTGTCGATTGAAGAGGAAGGATGTCAGCAAATCTTCCATTCCGGAAGGTATCTAGTCAACAACAACAGGGCTTGAGAGTTGAAACTCTCGGAGCTCGAATCATAAAGGAAACCTTAGTCGTTGATGGAGGAAGGAGAGATCTAGTCCGTGGACTTGAGAGAATAGATCTGAACCATCCGTTCAAGAGCACCATCAATATCATGATATCGACTGTCGTGCTCCATTACGGGGCCAGAACATGCTCGGGCCTTAATTTTTCATGAGCAGGCCGCAATTGAAACCATGGTTTTGGAGAAACGACGCGTGGAGGCTCATGGTGAATTGCGGGGTGAAAAGAAGTTTGGTATAAACCACCTTTGGACACATTCGCCATCACTTGGTCACATGAATCTCATAGCCCAAGGTCATATCGTGAAATGGAGCCAACACTCACTAGACAGAAATTAAGAAGCACCTTTTTGAATAAGCACTTTGTCACCGCTGGTGGTCACACGAAGGAAGGGGTTAGAAGACAAAGAAGCCATAGTTGACTGGATGTAACTGACAGAGAAGACGAAGAGTCTCGACTGCTAGAGAAGCTAAGGAATCTCAGTATAACGGGCACAGATGATGAACTCACAGACAACAAAACCACTAGAGAAGATGAAGAGTTTCCATGATGATCAGGAGATGACTTGACGTGAGAAATGCATGCAGAACAGAGAAGTGAAGTGATTCTACTGTCGAGCTATGCAGGAGTGAGGTAGAGCTGCAATGAACAACCAGTGTAGCAAAACAATGACACAGTGAAGAGTATGTAGTGGCATAGCACATGAAGTATGCAGAAGGTGCATAGAGAGTATAAAAACACAGAACATAGAAGATATGGTTGTTTTTGTTGAGTGTGATTCATGCGGGTAGAAGCATGCGGTCTGCAGGAGCTGAAGCATAGAAGAAGAAAGGAACATAAGCACATATCTGAGAGAAGAACAGAAAACATAGCAGACACGAGGAGAGAGAGACATTGATGCAGGAAGAGCATAGCAGTGTAGCAGAATAGTGATGAGACTTGTAAGCCATAGATAAATGNAAAGGCAAAGATTTATATTTCAGGGTGGAAGGGAGGTGTTAGGGAGGACTAATGTCCTCAGAGTTTCAAGTGGGTGCTTGAACACAGGGAGTTGTAGCCAGAAAAACCAGGGTGGAAGGGAGGTGCTAGGGAGGACTGGTGTCCTCAGAGTTTCAAGTGGGTGCTTGAACACGGGGAGTTGTAGCTTCCATCTGGTTGCAGCCAGAAAAACCAAGGTGGCAAGGTGGTCTTTGTTATACAGGTTGGTACCTGTGTGACATGAAGTTGGTGCTTCCATCCAGTTGGTGCTAGAACACTCAGGGAGTTGGTGCTTCGTTCTAGTGGGTGCTATAGAAACTAGAGAGTTGGTGCTCTCAGCAAGTTGTTGCTTGTAAAATGGATGTTGTAGCCTCAAGAGGAGTTGGAGCTCATAAGATTGATAATGTAAAGAAAATAAAAATTACTTATCATATGAAGAAGAAGAGGTTTTTCCCTTTATGGGTTTGTTCAACAAAAACATGTACAATGTTTTCTATTACAACCTACTTACTGAAATTATGACTAAGTCCACCTAGTCATCTCCTTGTCCACATACATAATCATAACGTTTTCCCTCATATCAATGGCTACCGTTGAAATCGATTGGTGAAAACAATAATCACAGGATTAGAGAGATGACTGCAAATTGCTTGAAGAAAGTTTATAAACTAGCCTACCTATCCGGGCACCTCTGTTGGAGAGATCGGACAGAGAGTAGTACTGGTAGAAAAATATAGAGTAGTTTCGTTGTTTCCATAGCTAAGTGACTCGTGCGTCAGAGGCAAAGGCTTGTCGGGAATTTCAGGAATCTCAATGTCCCCTTCAAACATCTTCAAAGCTTCTACTATCGTCGGTTTTAAAGCCACCATAACATGGGCGCACAGAATACCTACTGTAATGAATTTCACCATGGTTCTCTTCGCTCCGCTGTGACGGATTCTTTCATCTACCACTTCCATAGCTTTGCCCGCTTTCAGAAGGGTCCATGCCCAATCCGTAATGCGGTAATCGGAAGAACTTCCCAGCGAGGTGTCAAGAGCCTTTCTGGCGCTCATGAGCTCCAACAACAGAGCTCTGAAACTATACACATCGCTCTTTTCTGTAAGTTGGTCATAGAGAGCGTATTCGGGGGCCAAGTAGCCGTGCGTCCCTGCTACCCTCGTAGTCAGATAGGATCCTCCGTCTTTACTCATAATCCTCGCCAGGCCGAAGTCGGACACACGGGCATTCATCTCGTCGTCCAGCAGAATGTTAGTGGGTTTGATATCTCTGTGATAAATAGCGGGCTGGATCCAGGATGATGTTCTTCCACTGCTGCCAGCTCAAGGGCGCCCGGACGATGTAATCGTAAATCAGAAACCGCTGTTGCCCCCCCATTTCGTCGCTGGCAACACAACATCCTCTCAAAACGACGAGATTCCTGTGCCTGATTTCATTAATAATCTTCACTTCGTTTAAGAAGTCTGCATCTCCTTCGGCAGAGAAGTTCGTGATTCTCTTCACGGCGATCAGGAAGCGTTCCCTTATACACCGTCCCGAATCACCCTTGACCGATGAAATTGGCCTCGCTGAAATTTTGGGTCGCGGAGGTGATCTCCTGGACGCTGAACCACACTGCACCCGTGTTGGGTTTGACGGTTGTTGTTAAAAAGTGTCTGTTCCGCTTTCCTTATAAACTGCCTGTGCACAGCGCCACGGCTCCTCCTCTCCCAAAGGAGACAAACAATCACAAACTCCGAAACGAAAGCAACGATAGCCGCAGCTGCCGCACAAGTGGAGACCAAAACGACACGGCTGCGCTTTTCTTTGGTTTTGGGAAATGAGAATGTACAGAAAATGGTGTTCGCCCTATTCCGCCCGAATTCGTTCACCACGGCGATGGCATAGGACCGTGAAGTAGGAACTATTGAAGATGCGCACAATTAATGATCTTTTAATTATAAAAACTAATTTTATGGCTAGCAATTGAAGATGCTGGCATATTCTTAGTCTTTCTCCTAAATCAATGAATGATATTTCATGTTCATAACTTTTTTGGATTTTTTAATGCTTACATTTTACTGTTTACTTTTTCACATTTACTTAATATAATTGAGATTTTACTCCATTACCAGTTACTTAATTAACAAAGATTAATATGTATAAAACACCTCATTATTAAGTTTCGTTGCTTCATTTTTGCATCTATGTGGTGGGCTTTGACATTCTGGGAATAAAAGTTCAAGGTTGAAGCGTCCCTATTTTATTTGTTTTAGATGTTGAATTCGTATTGGTGGTCTTCCAGTGTTCACAGTCTAGCCACTGTTTGTGTTATCCAAATGGGTAGAGTTAAATAGCCTGCAAAGTAGGCCATTTAGAGTCTCTTTCATGGATCCGCAAGTTTTGTTACTTATTCCTTTTAACGGGAGAATGTTTTTTTTTCCGTGCCAAAACTCATTTCTAAACCCTAATTAGGGTTTGTAAATGAAATAAGTCTTTCGACGTTCATCAGCCACAATCATGTGGCTATGCTAGTTATTATTTATTTATTAGTAGGATGTATCCATTCACGATATTAAATTTATTATATATTTATAAAAAAGTATTATTAATTAATTCGTCATTTAAAAGAACATTTTATGAAAGATTAAATTTCTATCTTTTAACCCTAGTGTTAGCGCCACCATTTTCTTCTCCATCTAGGGTCGGTCTTAGTCGAGTCATGGCCTGTGTCTCAAGGCATGTGAAGTCAGGTACTGGAGAACAAAGGGTCGAAGCCAACAATGGGCCGGTTGGACCTTGGAGTCAGGAAGGGATGTCAGAGTCAAAACATGTGTAAATGGTACGAGTTTGTTCCCAAAGAGTTGGGTCCTGTCAAAAAAGGAGTTTCTACATGCCCTGGGTCAAGGCAAGTTGTTAATAGAAGTTGCGTCGGCAAGTGCAATGACCATCATCAACTCATTATGGGGGTTGGAAGAATGAAAAATCGTGGCGTTCATATCACGTATGCCCTGCAGCTCTTATCAGTTGTACTTTACACACGCTGAGGTGCTATGGAAGATCTTTAGTTCGTTTCGAAACATCCAGTCACCATGAATTCAGTGCTCTTTGGCACGATTCTACCTCCCTCTTGTTCTGTTATAAATTCCATATGTTCTTCACGCATTCCATTCGCCAATCGGGCTTATGCACTATTTCTAGTTTGCTCTCGCAAGCCCAAATTTATCAATTTTTCTACCTTGGGTCCGTGCCAGATCCATCGCGCATTAGACAAATATGCGTTCCACCATGGCAACCTCCCAAAACATAAGGAAGAGCACGCAAAGTGGCAGAAATGTTGGGCCCGAACCCCAAAATTTGACTTTGATAAACAAATATCCATAGGTCAGAATGTCCTTTGAATAGTTTTGGTGCATGGACTTTTGCAGGAAAGTTAAAGGATTCAATATGAGACTAGCCGAGCAGTTTGCACTCAGTTTCGACAAATTTCGCACGGTGATATCAGGTGTCATTTTCCAGGTGACAGAGGAAACTCTGTCGACCGCAACAAATATCCCTTTGCATGACAAAAGGTGGTTCAAAGGCATGCCTTTGGACATGTAGTGCTATGAATATTTCATCAAGCAAGATTGTTTAGGTGGGGAAATTGAGATAGGCGTTCCGAGTAAATATTTGCAGGAACCTTTTCAGAAACTACTTGAAGTTATTAGTAGATATTTCACCTGTGAAGGGAGATTTGATAGGATACATCCACACCACATTAGATTGTTGATGCACTTCACAGGAAAGAGGCCATTAAATCTGCCATTTTTTATTACACCAGGACCTCTTAGAGATGGCGGGCAATGCCCAGGCTGAAGTGGATAAATCGAAAAGGAAACTATCTCCTGTCTCTCTGATTAAAATTCTTGTGTTGGACGAATTAAGACGGTTGGGAAGCGACTGTGATTATTTCTTGCTCACAGTAGGCATCCCCAAGGATCCAAAAGGGGATTTCCCTCTGCGCGCGGAAAGGGTAATATCACAACACGCGGAGGTTGTATTGGGAGAGCCTGTGTAGAAATAAAGGACTTTAGAAGCCCTGTCTCCCCAACAAAAAATACCCTGGACAAGGGGTAGGCCAAAGAAGAACAAGGAACCTGGGGAAAATCTAGTCCCAAGCGAACCACGTGCAAGGTCGACTGCCAAAGAATTACTTATGCACACAATTCGACTGGAACCGGTCGAAGGTACAAGCCGAGAAAGCTTGAACAAAACGAGAAGGACAAATATTGAAGGCGCATATGTTCAAGAATCGTCTAGACAGTTGAAGTAAACACAACTCATTATCACCAAGATTTACCAGGAAAATAAGGAACTGAGACAACAGTTGGCAGCAAAGACCCTTGAAGTGTTAGCATCGCAAGGCCACGAAGGAAACATGACGTGGATCAAGAGAGAACTCATAGAGGCGCAAGATACAATCACACAACTATGTGAAACACAAAGGCTGTTAGAAGAAAGGAATGTGAAGCATTTCATAGAACATGAAGCGACCGAGGAGAAAGTCTGTGCAGCTCTTGCCAGCATGTAGAAGAAACATGATTAACTGAGTTCATACTCGTATCCTCAAATGAGGCACGGATCTTGACAGTTTTGAAGAAGGCATCGCCTCTAGACAGTTTTTTCGTTTTGATAATGACCACAACCGTCAATAGCCACTCTCCACGAATGCACCCCAACAAAAGAGCGTGCGACAGAAATC
>JASDQU010682308.1:103756-114975 GCA_032191745.1 Picea mariana | reverse complement strand
AGCTCGTTCTCAGACTTCATAAAGTTCGTCATGGCTTGCTTGACTTGGTCAAACCCTAGATTTGACCAGAAATCCAAACTTCACGTCTTGGCCTTCTGAGAGTACTAGGAGATGCGCTGGGCTAGGGTGCACTGATATATTTGGAGATTAGGTCAATATTGTCACTTAAGGTGCCTCAACAAGAGGTTTAGGGTTTCTGCAACTGCTTCTGCTAGTAACCCTAGCTGCAATGCTTTTGGAAACTGCTCTTGCTAGTAACCCTAGCGGCAGTTCCTCAATGAGCTCAATGTCTAGCGGCTATGTTTCCTTCCAGGGTTTTAGGATGACTAAAGGGGTGTGGGCCCATAACTTGTTAGAATATAGAATATGGTGTGCTCATTTTACCATTGACGATACCTTCGTTATCCAACCATAGGTCGAAGCCTCCCTCCGAGCACCTTAACCTTGACTGAGAATTCCTCCAGAAGCAAACCCTAGGCTAGATAGATAAACAAAGGGTAGTGCACCTCTCTCCAAGAATAGCGCAACACAAAAGGCTGATCAGATAGTCCAAACCCTAGCCAAGAGATATTCAAGCCAATACTGATAACTAGCTGCTATTGCAGCTGCACCTGCAACTCTCCTCCAAACCCGTGCACAAGACTGCAACTGCAGTGCGCACCAAACTACAGAACTGCAATTCTGAGATGCTGCAAATGAGAACTGGTGCCCTGTATTTATAGTAGTCCTGCCAGTTTTGTTGGGGCTGACTTCTCCTTTTGGGTATATGTCTGTTCAGTATATTATTATTATTTTTGGCTGACTTCTTCTCTTGGAGGCTAATAACCTAATATAAATTATCTTCTTGAGCCGACAAGGCTTTTAGGGTTATTATCCAACTCATTAGGGTTTCTCTTGCTTCCCAGAGTCTTCTATTCTCGTCAGGTTCACACGTGGAGGTAAATACCTCCCGCAACTACCATAATATTAACATCTACATCATGCTAATAATCAACATGAAATGCAACTAAACAAGTCATAACAACAACATATAAATCATTCTCATTTACACAGAGTTCATGCATAGCAATAACACATGTAAATAACTCAACAACAAGATAAAACACTTATCTTTAAACTAGAGTTGTGCAACCATGTACTTGGGGCGGATGTTCCACCCAACCATAGACTGAATTTTCCAAATCTCAACAGCCAGTCACCCCTAAGCTAAGGCTAGTAATCCACAAAAGAGGGTGGTCTCTCATTGTCCACTCACAGTTCAAAAAACTCAACCCACTGATATCTTCCTACAATTATCTCAATTTTCCACCATCTCTCTTCCTCTTGACCTACCCAACCCAAGGAATATACCCCTTCACTTATCTCATTCCCTCAGGAGTCCCATTCATTTATCAAGGTCTCTCTAGCACAGGTAACCCATAATCTCTCAGTTGGGAACTCAAGGGATCTTGTTGTTAGGAAAGATACCAGCAACCCCAAAAAACACTTGTTTTCAAAGTGCAACTCAAACAAGAGCTCACTCTTCATGCATGACAAAATATTTCTTTAGTTTCCATCTCCAAATATGGTCCATTTATGCTCGAGCTTTTTCTATAATTCACCCTCAATGGTTGCACCAAATCCAAGCTCTATTTCTTGTTCTCTCCTTTCTCCTCATGCAGAAAACCTCAATGTGTAAAACTCCTCTCCCAACCCATACGAATTTCCTCTCCTTTGGATTTCTTTCTTGACTCACACTCTTCCCTAATCTGATTATACTCAACCCCCATGTGCCCAATAAATTTGGGATGTGACTACTCATGCCCACCCTCTTACATGCAATCAATGATTGGCTTTGGGAACACTCAATCAAAAATTGGAAGGTTGAATTAATATACATGGGTAACTCCCCCTTGAACCCCTCTTTTCCATTATCCTAGACACTCTCCTCTCTTGTGGATTAATTCATCCCCCATCTCTTGTCCATGTCCCCTTAGCATATGACATCACATTTTATTAATAAAACAAGGAAATACAATTTTCATTTTACATCGCTTGGTGATAGCCATATATATATCTACATAAGCATTAATTAAGCCAAGGATTATAGTGGGGATTTTACAGTCCCCCTCCCCTACAATTGTGAGTCATCATCGATGAACTCTATGTCGATATAATATATGAAAATTTACATCACAGTACTTAGAAAATAATATTCTGCACTTTTACAACTCCGACAATAGTTCCAACCATAATCTTACATTCCTCTCAACTCCCTGACCCGAGGAATCACCATTCATTTATCAAGGATAACCCAAGGGATGTACCATCTGTTTATCAAGGAAAAACCAAGGAACGATCCATTCTTTTATCAAGGTCTCCAACGCAGTTGGCTAGGACTCTGAGATGTGGTTCTAGAACTCTAGCTTCTCAAAATGGAGTCTTGCATTTTGTTTTCTTCAAAATTGTCAAATATTTGCGGGTACTATGCCCACATGTTTTGTTCATGCTCCCATGTAGCATCTTCAATATTGTAATAGGTCCATTGAACCTTTACCATCCCTATGGATTGTTTCCTAAGAAMTTTGACTTTCCAGTCCATGATGCATATTGGTTCCACTCGAAAATCCATTTCGTGCTCCACCTGGATCACATTCCACTCAATTATGTGGTTAGGGGTAGACACATATTTCTTTAATAATGACACATGAAWTAAATTATGCACTTCCATGGATTCCTGAAATGCTAGCATGTATGCAACTGGACCTATCTTTTCTAATATTTCAAAGGCCCACAATATTTTGTTGCTAACTTCAGGAAACTGCTTAATCTTATTGAACTTCTCTTTTCCTTTACTTTTAAGAACATATGTTCCCCCACTTTAAAATCTATAAATACTTTTTTCTTGTTTGCATAAATTTTCTGCCTATCCTTTGAAGCCTTTCAATTTTGCATTATTTTTTCCATCTTCTCTTCCATTTCCTTCAACAAATATGTCCCAACAACTGCTTTGTCTGTTGGATTATCCAAACTCACTAGTGTGTTACATTTTCTACCATACAATGCTTCAAATGGACTCATTTTCAATGAGGCCCGATGCACATTATTGTATGCAAATTCCACTAAATGAATATAATATTCCCACTTTGGTGGTTGACCTATCACATACATTCTAAGCATGTCCTCAATTATGTTGTTAGTCCTCTTTGTTTTCCCATCTGACTTTGGATGATACACTATACTAAGATTTAGATTTGTTCCAAAGCCCTTGAACAAAATTTTCCAAAAATTGTAAGTAAAATTTGGATCCCTATCTGGAACTATTTCCTTAGGAACTCCATGTATCCTAGAAACTTCTCTCATATAAATTTATGCAGCATTTTTTTCCTTATGTGTAGTATTCACCGGAATAAAATGCGCTACCTTAGTCAATTTATCCACCACCACCATGATGGAATCATGTTGCTTCATTGTTCTAGGTAGCTTTGTAATAAAATCCATTGTGACAACTTCTCACTTCCATTCCAAAATGGGTAATGGTTGTAGAAAACMTGTTGGATTACTATGTTCAATCTTCACTTTTTGGCATTCTAGACATCTGGCTATGTAATTATCKACTTCCTTTTTCATTCTTGGCCAAAAGTATTGGCTTCTCACAAGTACAATTGTCTTCTGATATACTGGGTGCCTGAAATATGGCACATTGTGCATTTTCATTGGAACTGCATTTTTCAACACACTGGAATTTGACAGATACACCTTACCTTTGTACATGAGAATTCCAACTTCTTTAAGATCATAAGAATTAAATTTCTGCTGAAAATTACCTTGCTGTAATATCTCCTTTATTTTTAAATAATGTTGATCTGAATTTTCTGCTGCAATAATTTGATCTTTAAGATCTTTCTTATACATTCTGATGGCTGCAATATTCACTTCATAATCTCTCCTTTTGAGTGCATCAAACACTTGATTTTCCTTTCCTTTTATATTCTTAATTTCAAAGTCATATTCACTCAGAAATTCCATCCATCTAATTTTTCTGGCATTTAATGTTGGTTGTCCAAAAAACTTCTTTAGACCATAGTGATCTCTCCTTAGCTCGAATTTCTTCTCCATGAGGTAATGCCTCCACATTTTTAATGCATGTACAATTGTTGCTAACTCTAGATCACGGGTGGCATAATTTATTTCATGCTCTTTTATTTTTCTGGACTCATAGCATACCACATGATCCTTTTAACTGAGAACGCTACCGAGCCCTTCTTTGCATGCATCAGTGCACACAAAAAATATTCATTTGGATATGCAATCTTCAATATTGGTGCACTTGTCAATATTTTCTTCAATTTCTGAAAACTTTCTTCACACTTGGAAGTCCATTTGAACTTCATTCCCTTCTTTTGTAAATAAGTGATTATAATTGAAATATTCAAATTTTTTTTTATGAATATTTGGTAATAACCGGAAAGACCCATGGATGATATAACCTCTATCACATTATTTGGCATTTTCCATCCTCTAATGACCTCTATCTTCTCAGGATCAAATTCTATTCCTACTGCTGAAATTATATGCCCCAAGTAGTGAATCTTCTTTTGATAGAAGATGCACTTACTTAGCTTATCTTAGCATACAATTTATGCTCTCTTAAAAATTGCAATACCATTCTTAAATGTTTCTCATGTTCCTATTCTGATTTAGAATAGACGAGTATATCATCTACAAACACAATCACAAACTTGTCCAGGTACTCCTGGAACATTCCATTCATCAAACACATAAAGATTGTTGGGGAATTTGATAGTCCAAATGGAACTACCGTGAATTCATAATGCCCATGTCTTGTCCTGAATGCAGTATTATTGATGTCTTCTTCATTTATCCCCACTTGATGATAACTTGATCTCAAGTCAGTCTTGGAAACGATTATTTCACCCTTCAGTTGATCAAACAAATCATCAATTCTTGGAAAATGATATTTGTTCTTTATGGTGACCTTATTCATCTATATGAAATTAATACAAAGCCTTAGAGTTCCATATTTCTTCTTTACAAAAAGAACCAGGGATCCCCAAGGTGACACACTTGGGCGTATATACCCCTTCTTTAACAACTCTTCAAGTTACATCTGCAACTCTTTCAATTTTGGTGTACCCATTATGTATGGTGTCTTGGAATTTGGGGCAGCTCCTGGCACCAAATCAATAGAGAAATCAATGTCTCTCTTTGGTGGAAATCCTAGGATTTATCTAAAAACATCTTCAAAATCCTTTAATATGGGATGGTATTCAATGTTTACCACTTTGTCCTTAGCTTCCTCTTCTATATGGGCTGCAAAAATCTGACATCCCTTCCTAAAACTCTTCTTCAATTGTATAGCTTAACTTTATCTAACAACTACATCTCTGGGAATGCCTTGAACCTTTCCTTTCTTCCCTTCTTCATCAAGACATGCGATTGTCTTGTTATAATAGTCTAGGATAGCATGGTTTTTTTCCAACCAATCCATGCCAATTAGACAATCTTTTGAACCCAATGGCATGATGTTTACATCTACCTTTGTGTTGAGTCCATTCATGTCTATTTGACAATATTTAACCAACCCATTGATCTTTCTCTTAGCCTCTATGGCTAACTGAAATAACCAAGATTTATTATGCTTATTTCTTTGCAAGTGAAATATTTCAACAATGTTAGCATTTATGTAACTATGGCTAGCTCTAGAATCAATCAAAATTGTTATGGGTTGGTTATCAATCTTACCTTCCACTTTGATCATCAAGGATTGATATTTTTCTTCCTTCTTGTCCAAGGTCGCATAAATACTTGGCATGTTTCCTCCTATGTATTCCATTGTTTCATCCTCTTGAATGTTGTGGAAAATCCTCATTATTTCTCCTTTGTGAGGGAAATCCCTATATAAATGATTTCCCTCACATCCCAAACAATGTGCAGGTTGTTTCCTTGGCCTTTTCCCAAAAGAGTATGTAGTCTTGTGCTCATTTTGGACTTCTTGACCTTGTTGATTTTCTTGGGAATTATTTCTGAAAAATGGTGGCTTAAAACCTTTCTACCTTTGATCCTTTTTCCCTTTGATCTGTCATTCCAAGCCTTTTGGAAAACTAACCTTCCTTTCATTTTCTCATAAATATGTCTTTCTCTCCTTATAGTCTCCTCGAGGGTATGGTTATCATATTGTATTTGTTCACTATATAAGGAAGGTAACCCACGTAGAGACCTTTGGATTTTGACCTTCTCATCCTTGATGAAGTCAACATACTTCAACAATTCAAAGAACCGCTTCTCATATTCCTCCATTGTCATGGTTCCCAACTTGAGTTCAAATATATCTTCCATCTTTCTTTCATAATAATGCTCGAAAAATTATTTCTTGGCATGCTTGAGCTGATCCCACCACATGGTTGCCTTTCCTTGTAAGTGGTAGGTGGAAATTCTAGCTTCTACCTGGAAGGGGTAATCATGCAACTAGAGATATTTCTTCATTTACAATAGCTAAGCCGTTTCTTCTTCTCCTTTCCTGTGCTCACCATTTAAAGTTGATGGCTTAATATTCTTGAGTTCACCTTACAAGATGTCTACCTCGGGCCTTCTTATTTTCCTCCTGACAAGAGACACACTTGGTCTACTCCCTGGCCTTGAACTTGCATGATTTCTTCTAGTGGAATGCTTTGGATAATTATGGAACCTTCTCATGCTTCTTTACTACCTATCATTTTCATGATCATCCCTTTTTCCATGGGATCTTGACGTTGAAACTTGTCTAAGACTAGTTTCTTGCTTAGTGCTAGAGTACTTTTTAACTTGATTATGAAACATGTTTAAGCTCTGAAGTATCTCTTCTTAGGATTTCATAATCCTTTCATTGTCATCTCTATAGCTCTACACTTCCCTATGCATTCTTCTCACAGTGACAAGCTCTTGCGTATCCCTTCTTCCATTTGACTATGTCTCAACATTCCCCATGATGACATGCAAACCTCTTCCTCATGGATGTAATATCCATGAGCATCCTCCATAAATATAGTCCTCATATAAGAACCAAATTTTCTTTCCTATACCTCTAATTCTACAAGAAAAGTGCATGTAATAATTATTGTTAGAAACATGCCTAGCATACAACATTCCATCCATTAGAATAAAAGTTATTTATTCATTAATTTATGAAGGAAAAATCGCACCAATTCAAAATTTTGATTACCTTTATGCATTCCTCTCTCAATTTTTTTTCCAAAGGATGTAACCATGCCTCAATCTGAGTTCTAAGCGAAACATTACAACATTTACATGCTGCAATACCCACTCTTTTACTGCTACATAAATATATTTATTAATTTATGAGAATATTTTTTTCTAATTCAAACTTATGGGTGGGAATGTGTATTCTACTCCTTAATACCTTTCCAATGATTGTTCATTTTCTCAAATCCGAGCTCCGAGTTGAAAGTTATGGTCCGGAGATGTCTAGGTTGTTATACCCAATCATCCTTGTATGTTACAGGTATCTTATTTCTCTTCTTGCACATTTTCAGGTACCCATAACCAAAATCCGACTTCACTGTTGGCTTCTATGGGTCATAATATTTCCATCAATTTCTCTTGTTCCCCAAATGGACTTATGGGCATGGAGTTATGTCTTCTGAAAGTAAAATTGGTGCCAAAATTTTACCCTCACTATTTTCGTTGTAACTTTCTCATACAAACTTTGTTTTGCAAACCATTTAGCTCATTGGATATCTCTCTCTGAGTTCTTTTATTTGAGCTACAGAGATAAAGTGTACCTTCGTAAACTATGCACCTATGGGTTTTTAATGGCTAAAAACGTTGTTTAGGGCCTCAAAAATGCCCTGCAAGTTAATGACCTTAAAAAACCCAAAATTTTCACATAAAACCGACTGTTTAACTACCATAACAACCTTTAAATCTTATCCATTGAGCTCAAATTAGGAGAAACAACATCCATTTATCTGAATTTATTGGCCATCGATGATCGACGCTTTCCTTTGGACACGTGCAACTCCTTCCCCAATCTGCTGATGCAACCATTGGACATCAATCCAACTCCCCGACAACTGATTTGTACAAAACTCCAAATCAGTCGATTCAACTGTCGACCATAAATGATATTTGTTGGTGAATGAAACTCCTCACCAATTCTATCGATGCCTGACCATCGACCCATCGGTAATCGAATATCCTTAATTAATTTCGAATACACTTTCCAAAATTGACCTAGCTGACCATTGACCATCGACCACCTCTATTAGTTGACCTGACAACTGCTCACATGGATGTTGATTTGGCATGACACGTCATCTTGATTTGTCAACTTGGTTGATGTGGCATGACACATGGATACTAATGTGGCATGACACGTGATCACCCTTTTCCCCCCATCGACCATCGACCGATTCTCTTGGATTACCAAACACTTTGTTGAATCAGCCGATGCCCAACCATTAGTGTTTCAGTCATCGATGACTTCTCTTTCCCAATATGAAATACTTYGCCAAAGTCAGCCGACCTCCAACCACCGACCCATCGACCATCGATGACTTCTCTTGCCCAATTCTAAATACTTCACCGAATTCGRCCGAYCTCTAACYGTCGGTCATCGGCGGTCAAAGATGTMTTATGGAAGAACCAAAATATTTGCAATTTCATTCGGCCCAATCATCGGTTGTTGGTGATTTCTCTTGGTGAACTTTAACACTTAGCAAATTTTCAACATTTCTCYAATTGATATAGTCCGTCGATCTCATCCATTTTAYGTAAACCCCCAAAATGAATCATCTTCATTGATTATATTAACTTCATACAACTTTGCCAATGCTCATCCATCGACCATCGACCATCGACATTTCCTCTTGGTGAATTTCCAACACTTCACCAAACTCGTTGATTTGACCATCGGTCATCGACGAATTCTGTTGTTGAACCTCATTCTGAGAAAATTTTGACAAAAACCAGGTGACTATGGGTCATCGATTCGATCTATTTCCTCATACGCCGAAAACTAATCATGACCTTCGATTTACTCAACCTTTCAAATGGTCAAAACATTACGAATTTTTAAAAATTTATCATAGTGAATCTCAGCCACCGATCTCGAGGTCAATCATGATCTTGACCATCGATTTACCAAATTGCATGTAACTCTGCAATGACCATTAAAACTCAAATTTTGATCTGCAACTTTACCACTCTACTCCATTAATCTTCTTAAACCATCTGGAGTCATTCAAACTCGTATTTTTCCCACGGATTTGGGGATTTCTCTTTGAATTCTCCGTTTTTCCCCAAATTTGTCACAGAAAAAATACAGAACAATGAATTTCACCAATTCTCTTTGGTTCAAACCCATCCAAGCCCAGTGTTGGAACCAGATTCTCTGATACCATAATGTAACATCCCCCAACCTAACTGAGGGACATTACAATGCATAATACTCATAAAAATGAAAACTATGCTAACTAATTAAATTCATTTACAACTAACTAATTTCATGTAGGTTTCAACTATGAATTAAAATCATATTTAACTATTGTTCATTGTGATTATATGGATGGATATGCATCATGCTAATAATCAACATGAAATGCAACTAAACAGGTCATTACAACAACATATAAATCATTTTCATTTACATAGAGTTCATGCACAACAATAACACATGTAAATAACTTAAAAACACGATAAAACACTTATCTTTAAACCATAGTTGTGCAACCAACTGCTTGGGATAGACGTTCCACCCAGTCATAGGATGATTATTCCAAATCTCAACAGCCAGTCACCCTCGAGATGAGGCTATTAATCCACAAAAGAAGGTGATCTCTCGTTGTCCACTCAAAGTTCAGAAAGCTCACAACCCATTGATATATTCCTACAACTATCCCAAATTTCCACTAGCTCTCTTCCTCTTGACCTTCCCAACCCAAGGAATGTACCCCTTCACTGATCTCAGTCCCTTGGGCATCCCATTCATTTATCAAGGTCTCTCTAGCATAGTTAACCTGAAATATCTTAGTTGGGAACTCAAGGGATCTTGTTGCTAGGGAAACTACCAACAACCCCAAAAAACACTTGTTGTCACAGTGTAGCTCACACATGATCTTACTCTTCAGACCTGACAACCTATTTCTTCAGTTTCCAATTCCAAATAAGCTCTAATTATGCTCCATATTTCTCTATAATTCTCCCTCCATGGTTGCACCAACTCCAATATCTCTTTCTTACTCTCTCCTTGCTCCTCATGTACAAAATCTCAATGTGTAAAACTCTTATCCCAACCCATACAAATTTCCTCTCCTTTGACTTTCTTGCTTGACTCACACTCTTCCCCAAGATGATTGTACTCAACCCCCATGTGCCCAATAAATTTGGGATGTGACTACTCACACCCACTCTCTTACATGAATTCAATGGATGACTTTGGGAAGACTCAATTATAAATTGGAAGGTTCATATACAAATAACAAATTTAGGAAAATGGGTTGAATTAATATCCATGGGTAATTCCCCCTTGAACCCCTCTTGGCCATTATCCTAGATACTCCCCTCTCTTGTGCATTAATTCAACCCCCATTTCTTGTCCATGTCCCTTAGTAGCTAGCATCAAATTTTATTAATAAAAAAAAGGAAATACAATTCACATATTACATCACTTGTCCATAGCCACATATTATATCTACATAAGCATTAATTAAGATGAGGATTATAGTGGGGATGTTACAAATATCCTACATTCCATGCAAGCTAATTACCGACAAGGGGGAAATATTGAACCAAATATTTCCATATTATAGAACCATTATTTTATTTTTTTGGCATCGTGATTCATTCTAGCATTGTCAAAGGATGTATATATTTGTAAATGAGCACTTATCTCCGTAAACTTTTTCCAATTATCATCTTCCATAATATTTAGTATCCAATGCCTTGGAAAAATGAAATATGTTCTTAAGCCCCCATTCTCTAGCCTTATTTGGTTTATCTTATATATGTCATTTTACTAAGGCCACCTTCTTCTTTTCATTCTTTCCATTCCAAAGGAAAATGAATATATTACTATTGATTTTGTGTAAAATCCCCTTTAGAAGATCTATCAAGGAATGCCATTAAAATACGATTTCATCTAAGAAAGAATTTAGCAAGGTTAATATACCTTTGATTGAGATCCATCTTATATACCATGAGGTAGTCCTACTCTCAATATT
>JASDQU010682308.1:46678-61102 GCA_032191745.1 Picea mariana | reverse complement strand
TACTAGGTGTATCTTAGAGTGGGTTGGGAGAGCCAATCTATAAGGCAACCTATCCAATGCACTCAAGGATCTAATAGGGGCCACAGAACTTGGGTGCTAGCTTTTGGTGTCTCTTTTACTTGAGAGATGTCTACTTACAGGGCTAGAGAAGAAGAAACACATGATCCCCTTCTTCGAAATAACACTCTAAGTGATGTCAATCTACTTATTGCTTCATTCTATTTTGAGCTAGGACCAAATGTCCTTAAGTTTGCAAAGAATGTCAGGGCTAGTTTAGTATCCACGTCCTAAACCTTGAATGTGATTAGTAAGTACGAGGCTACAAAGGGAGAATTTTGTAGTAGCACCATGATAACTAGTATTGTATCACCATTCTCTAAGGTGTAGCATTGAACCCACTAACCCTATCAGTGTGATGAAAAACATCTCAAATAAGTTTCTAGGAACTTAATAACTACCTGCGTATGATCATATGTTCGGGGATGATAAGTCATGCTCATTTTCAATTGGGTGCCCTATAGTTTAAACAAATCTTACCATAATTTGTTGGTGAAGGTAAGATCTCAAAATGTCATAGTTGACTTAGGCATGCCAAGTAATTTAAAAATATTATCCAAGAAGACTTGTGCACTGTGGACATTTAAATGGGTGTTGTAAGGCCCAAAAGTGGGAACATTTGGAAAGGCAATCAACAACTACCATGATGATGGATTTGTTGCTTGCTTTAGGAAGTCTAGCTATTAAATCCATGGAAATGTCAATCGAGATTGTTACAAGGATCGATAGAGGTCGCAAAGCCCCAAGGGTCTTGACCATTCACACGTGTTGCTTTAACACATGTCACATTCAAATATGAATATATGTATGTCCTTTTTCATGCCATCCCAAAAGAATGAACACTTAACTCATTTTATATGTTTTATGAAATCCAAAGTGACCCTTAGTGGGAGAGGAAGGCAATTCCACTAACACCCATCATTTTAAAGCAGAGATCTACACCAAAAATTATGCCCTATATACCTTAATGTGTCATGTTGCCAAGTATAGCCTGTAGGGAGATTTGGATCCACTTGTAGGTGTTGGACAACTTGAAAAACCTTGGCATTAGTCAACCATTCATGGCATACCTTTGTAATCTAATCTAGCACTAGTAAGGATAAGGCTACAGTGACTCGTCCTCTTCATATTTCCAAAACAAGGCATCAACCACCATCTTCTCCTAACCTTCTTATAGATGATCTCAAAATCATATTCTAACATCCTGGTGACCCACTTTTGTTGCTTCGGTGAAGACAAATGTTGTTGCAAAAGTACTTCAAGCTACGATGGTTTGTCTTGATTTCAAAATTCCTCCCAAGTAGGTGATGCAGGAGCATCGTTAGCAAAACACACGTGGAGGGACAACTCAGCGCCCTAGCACGCCTTTTGAATTATTGTTGAGATTCTAAAAACTTGTGTTTCCTACAAATCTTTTTGAACGAATGATTAAAGAAGATCAAAACGCTTAGAAGTTGAAACGATCGTGTGAGATCTAGGAGTTTCACTCTTACACTTTAATGTAACGGTGCTTAAGTGGGAATTAGTTTTTTACTTCGAGAATAGAGCAAGTCGGAAGGAACCCTAGGAGCCCTCTAGTATAAGTAGAGGTGTTGTATGCCCAAATGAGGCTGTTGAACATGATGGTAGCTAGGAATTAGTTGGGTATTGTTGTTGTTGAATTTTAAGTAGAAGTTACTAAATGTTGTTATAGCTCATATAGATTTAGATGAATATAACAAAGAAATATTGACCCAAATGCATGTGTCGCTATTGCTTGTCTATCTGAGTGAATGGTAAGCTATGCGTTTACATTTTGTTCTTTGTTATTGTGTGCTTTCATGAATGCATAGATTTTAGTGTTGAATGTATGAATATGTGAGACTTAGATAAGTTTCAATTGTTTCTCTTCTACGAGCATGTGCAAGGAGTGCATGGTGTCTACAAGGTGTGTGTCGACAGAGTCTATTTTGACTTGGAAGCTCAGAAGAGATAACATTGAACCATTGTTCGCAAGGAGTGCGTTGACAGAGTCTTTGGACTCATAAGCTCGAGAGGAGTAAAAGGTTCGAAGGAGAAACAAGCTCAGAAGAGATAGTGGGAAAATTCTTCAATGGGGAGGAGCCCCTTTGAATTTCCGTGAATCAACGAGTGAGATCCGTCCAGGAGGGAATGGGATCAGTCCAGACCGTTAGATATGAGATACTTGCACGGTGGTTAGCCGTGGAGTCCTTCGACATTTCGTGGTTCGAAGGCTCCCAAGTGTTTAACAAGCAGATATCGCTGAAGTCACAGGGAGCGAAGCGAATCCTAGCCGTCGGTTGCCGTGAGAACACGTGGCAAAAATCTGGAAGTTCTGGTAAATAGAGCTCTGAAAGAATTTATGTGGAGTGAGATGCAATCTTCGCGAAATCGCGAAGACTGAAGTTGATCTGGACCGTTGTGCTGACGATTAAAATCGTAACGATGAATTATGTCGCAAAGCATTGCTAAAAGCGTTATTATTTAACTATGTTAATAATATAATACTAGTAGGTGGGACCCCATTGTAGACTAGAGGCGCAAGAATAGACATATTACACATGCTTTGCTGTTGTTTTTTATGCTGCCTACACAGTCCTACATATTTTTTACGATGCAATGTTAATTTCATATTGGCATGATAATAAGTGGATAATGCATTATTGTGGAACACTCTTGGTAATCACTTGCGACATTGAACAGGTTATATGGGTATGAGGGTGATGTTGTTACAACTGTTATGTTACAACTTTGTTACTAATTCTTATGTTGATTACATGATCACATGTATACAAAGGATATTCTAATGGTAGCACGATCAAAACAAAGAAAAAAACCTATGAAAAGATCCTAAAGTGTAACAAAGGGAAAGAGGTTATATGTTTGAGTTATAATAAAAGACTATATGCAAGTTCGAATGAAAAAGATAAGGGATATTAGTGTTAGTCCTAACTATTATGATATTTGTTGGTTAGTGGAGTATGTGAATTTCATGAGATTTGAATGGAGGCACATATAGCATTTTTAATATGTATTATGCCATGGAGTTATGGCAAGGATTAACGTGTAAATTATATTGGGTGGTGCACTATGCAATGGATATCGCCTCAGATTTCACGATGGTTTGGAATTGAATACACATTGGTTATATGGTTTAATTGTTGGTGAATGTGATGCTTATTGGGATGTCTTGTACTTTGAATTGAATGGGTCAGGTGATGGAAGTTACGTGCATTTACTACACGTCACTCCATACTTTCCCTATCGCCCGTCACCCTAACATTGTTCCATTGTTGCATTTTTCGCTCTGCTGGTTGTGAAGCTCCACATTTTCAGGTTCTTGGAAGAAAGAGGCTCGACGAACTCGCCATTTAAGTGTTTTTCCACATGTATGATTCTTTTTCTCTCCATCCATGATGTAGTCTCTGTTGTATGAACCAAATTATGGCTCAGTGATGCTTGGATTATGTGTGTTCTTGAGAATTTCGACTGTGTAGATGTGTGTTATGGCTCTCTGTGATGACTATAAAATGTTTAGGATTGCAAGCAAAGGAATGGGTTTTTTAAGTTGCGCATTGGTTGTTTGCTCAGTCAGTTTAGTATCATGATGGGTTTCTCTGGAATATTAAGTGAACGGTGGTGCAATATGGCTCTGCGTTGATGATGGAGGGTTTTGTTCTGTGTATTACTGTCAGTGAACTCGTTCTCTCACAGTCGTGGTGGTAACCCTTACCTAGTCGCAGAGGAATTGCCAACAGTTGTTGTGTTCTTTCTTCAAACCTCGAGTCGTGGTTGTTGGCCCGTTCTTACTGTCTTTTCAACGAAGTACCCCAAGATCCAATCTTGGTTGGCCCTAACGTTAATACATGCCTGAATGGTTGTGGATTGATGCAAGTTGTATCTAAGCGTTCTGTCAAAAGGACGAGTGTGTCCTCACTAGTGTTGTTGTCAAGTTGTTCGACTCTTAAGGATTGGAAAGGGATGTTATATATCTGTGTTTTTTTTTATAACCGCCACTGTTAAGTTAACCCTCGCCTCTCCTATGTAAGTGTTAAACGCATCGTGTGCACTAGGTTATTTTACTCTTCCTATCTTTGCTCTCCTCGGGTGTTAACCATTGGTTCCGTCCAAGACTTGAAGTAATAAATAAGACTGTGTGGCTCACTGCTGTGTCTTTTTCGAAAGGTATTTTTGCATGTGGTTGATATAAGTCTCGGAAGACCTTCAGCTCTTTGTGTTGTTGTTTAAGAATGAACGAACTCTTGTTGATTCCCTACAATTGATTTTGACATAGCTTGATTTAGACTCCATTGTCTTTGCTCTCCTCGGACACCTCCTGGAATTGTCAAGAATTGGTTATCAATTAAATGGTTATGGAAGTCTTTTAAAACACATGCTCTCTCGCTAAGTCTTTGTCTCATTCTTGTATGGTAAAATTGTTGGAATAAGAATGAAACATGCACTTGCATACAGTCAAGGGTTGTCTTCCTTTTCGTTATGGTTTCGCTCACTGTGTTTTAACCAACATGGTCTTGATTGCAAATGGAAACACCTGTGTGGTTTTGCTAAGCCCGATCAGGGTTCTGGCAAGTTTAAAAAAATGATGCCTGTGTCTAGTTGGTTCTTTTCACTTCACATATTATATTGGAACATCGCACAGACTACCAATTTTTTTAGAAGGAAGTTATATCCACATAGATAAGGCTCAGGTTTTATGTTTTGGTTGACTGTTGTTTTTGTGATTGATATGATGAAGACTGTGTATAATCGAACATATTTTGAATGATGTTCACATTTGAAAAGAGACTTGTGTATATTTTAATTGGGCCCGATTATTGATTGGTAAATAGTGGATGTTGATTATTATCGTGGTGCATTATGGTTTATCAGGGATAGATGTCGAGCATATTGCTGTGCATTTTTTGATTATTTAAAAAAAAAAAAGGAAAAAAGAAGAAGGACCAACGTTTTATTAAACATGATTGTTGAATGGAAAGGTTTTTTATATAAGTTATGATTGCACAGACTGTTATGAATTAAAGAATACTGGGAAATTTAATTATTGGAACAACAAGCAGTTTGGTATACAATTGAGAAACAATGAATGTTGGGGCTCTTTGGATTGATTTTAATACAGAATTATGATTATAGATTGTTTAATTTGTTTTATGAACAATATCCATTAAATCCCCTGTCATTTTCTCACTTTTTCGCTCATTACGAATCCCCTCACAATCCCAGATTCACTTTGCACACCCTGTTCTTAAATTAAATTAAAATTAAATGAAAACTCTATATTACAACAATTAAAAACTAACAAAGAGAGGGATCACAACTGAAATGATTTTGTTATTGTAACACAGTCGATTGTTTAATAATTTGTTGAGCAGTAATCATGTTCTTACTCCCTTTAATTTTATCACTTTTCTGCTAAATACAACCCCCTCAAATATCCCATAACTTTTATTCACCCCCTGCTCATTGGCAAGTATTAAATGAATTTTATGGATTCGATTGCATGGGTTTGATGTGATTGTTGAGCCAAACTTTGTTTCATATTAAAGAGATGCCATGTATGGTTTGTTTAAGAAGCTAGTTGCTAATAAACGTTGCATACAAGATGAGCTTCTTTAGCAGAGGAATCCATGGCCGAAATAATCGGGGTAGAGGGAATTGGAACAGAGGGCCTAGAAGGACAAGATTCTCGATAAATTTTGATGGAGATCCACAAGAATTAAACCAACTCTTCCAAGCTAGATTTTTCAATTGGATTGGACAAGGGGTAGTCCAACCTAGGCCAGAAAGGCCTCCCTTCAAACCCCAGCATGTCCCTGGTATCCATGTCCCCTCTCATGTTTCATTGCAATATGAAGTCCCTGAGAATGACGGATGGCAGAAGATTGTTCACCTAGAAGTCTCCCAACATCGTGGCTGGCCCAATTTGTCTTTACCTACTCCTCCTCCACTTGTTAACTCAAATGTCCAAATTTCCCCTGCACACTCACCTGTATAGTCCTCCCACGCAAGAAAAAGACTCAAAACCGAATCCCACCACACGCATGACAAAGGAAAAGTTGTTGTTGCCCCCTCCTCTCCCTCAAGTAATTCAACCAAATCTATTTCATCCTGCATGCACTCAAGAGATGATTGTTCTCATGTCATTAGTGAGATCAAGCCTAAAGGCTCCACACAGCCTAAGGCTAATTCAGGAAGGTCAAAGGGAGACTACAACAACAAAGGGAAAATTGCCACCCAAAGTGGAAAATATGGTTTTTGAGGATATTTTCCACTATGGGTGGCAATTTTCCCTTTGTTGTTGTTGAGAACAGTTGGTTGCTGAAGTTTTTGGACAACATACTATTTTTTAATATTTTGGATATTATATTTTTGGATATGGTTTAAAATATCATTGATATTTAATTTTTAAATTATGAGAATGATTATGGGAGCCACAAGGAGGGATGTGTTTTATTGATTAACTAGTTATGTTTATTTTGTTAAGCAACTAAAGGGAGTCGCAAGGGGTCCCACCTACTAGTTATTATTTATTAAAAGACTCTTATTATTATTATTATGATATTAATTCTTCCCCTAACTAAAATTTAGTTGAGTTTTAGATAACTTAACTAAAAGAAGTAGTTGAACTACTTCAACTAATTTGGAAGGCATAAAAGCCAAATGAGGAGGAAGAACAAAGGGGGAATAGAAGGAGAAAACATATTAAGGTTTGCTCTTGAGTTTTATTGACATAGTTCGGTTTTCATTCATTCTTCAATTCATTAAAAGCCTAACTCTCTTTTATGACAACATGGTCCTATTGTAGACAACAAGATTCAAAGTTGAATTACATCATTGAGACACTTGTTTTCAGAGGTGTTGATCTATCTTTGATAGTCTGTGTAGACTTGTATGTTTATGAATTAAATTTCATGACTGATAAAGGATATTGTGCAGAGTCGAGTGGGAAGCAATCTGTGGCAAATTGATCCAGCTTTTAAAGTTCACTCTTTTACTTTCTGTCAGAAGTTCTTTTGTATGGTTTTCATCGGGGACATCTAAGTTTGACTTTGGTACAATCTCCCTCAGGGATATTTGTAAAGAGAACGATTCTTTTGATTTCTTGGAATGAAATAAGCGATTGCTATTCTGTGTCATTTGTGTTAATATGTGACTTGGTTTTTTCTTTTGTCTCCACTTTTACTTTTGCATCTGTTATATTAAGAAAATTATATAAAAATGTTGAATCTTACAACAGTCTTCTATTTTTAAAAATCAACCTAAGCCCTTGTAACTAATACTTGTGGATTGGAAACAAATTTTGAGGCTATAAACATAGGGTGACATTCCCCTCTATCTTGCCTTAGCCAAGCAAGATCTGAAAATGCTTGAGTAAGATTATTTTATATCGTTTCCTCCACATTTATTTTGGCGACCATACTAGGGAGATCTTCCATATCTCTCTGGTTGATTTTTATGCTTGATTATCATTGAATATAATTTTATTTCTGATATCTTTCCTTTGACTATTTATTTTCTTCATGATTGTACTTGTTGTAAGGCAGCCCAATATTGAGCTCGGTCTCAAAGATCAAACCAACATTGCTTTAAACTTGTTTAATACCATCTTAGAGACTGTTAATACCCAGGTTGAGCTTGAGCGCTCATGGGCAGCAGTTGAACAAGACATAAGTGTCCAAGAACGTTGGGAAGCTAGGCAAAGACAACCTAGGAATCAACTTTAACTTTCTTTTTCCTACAGTTGGGTCTTCTTTTCATGTCCTTAAACTCTCGTATCTATAGGAGAAGAAGAGGTTTGTCATCTGAGATTAATCCTATTGCTGAAATAGGAACAAGAAACGTTATTTTATCAGCCCAACAAAGTACTCTAAGGAGAACTTTGTCTGATTCATCCAATTCATCTTTCTCTCCCTTTTCTTTCGTTCACAAAATGGCATCTAGTGGAGGTTCTAACAGTTTTGGTGGCATTGGAGGTGCTTCTTCATCTCAGCCTTTAGCCTCGTCAATGATTGGCAGTTTGTATAGCCATCAAATTCTAGTCCAGTCAACTACAAACCCCACCAAGGTCATTAAAAAGTATGGTCTCTTCCAATTTGAGGAAGACGCTACCACTACTCCATGCCATCTGTCCTCTCCACTAAATTTAGCACATGCCACTCATCCTCTTCCCAAATTCAAAGAGCATCTCCCCAAGTTTTCTGGGAATACACAGTCACTACTAATGAACACTTGGTGGCATTTTCAAATGCCTGTCATAACATAGGAGCCAATGACAATGACACTTGTATGCATTTATTTGTGAATTCCCTTGAAGGGAAGGCTACGGCCGATTTCTTTGATCTCCCTCCTAAGATTTTATCTACTTGGGATGAGTTAGTCTATTGGTTCAAATCTACCTATGGGCAATCCAAAATCCCAACCGAGCAATTATAGGTGTACAATAACATAGCTTATAAGGATGGTGAGACTATCAAGTCCTTCAACTTGCGTTTCACCAAATCGTACAACCAAATCCCTGAGCTCATTCACCCTCATAACCAAGCCGCTTTCATGCATTACCTTCCCTCTACCATCATAGGATTGAAGAAAAGGCCATTGATAACCTTGGTTCCGCTCTGCACACTTGTTTAGAGTATGAAGAACAACTTGAAAGAACAAGTCTTCCTAAGGGAGACTCGGTTAAACAAACAGAAATGTCTACCCTCTTTTAGCTTGTACAAGACATGAATAATCAAATGATAGCGTATGAGTAGAAAGGAAATGTCCCCTCTCTTACCCTTGGAGCTTCATCTTCTTCTGCACCCCCCTTTATAAATCCAAATTAAAATAATTTTCAGCCTAAAGCTATCATGCCTCGTAGTTGGTGTAACTTTTGCGAGGAACACCATGAACAAAGTACATGTGAGGTAAAGAAGAGTGCCAGAGATAAAATATTTGGTAAGAGACCTGAAACTACAATCGTTTTCCTAGACTTTGCAGAGCCAAAGGATGTCATGATCATAAATACTAGGAATAAATCCTATGCTCCAAAAAGCAAATATGATCCTCCCCACACTTCTTCTAGCCCAATATCATCTTCACCAGCTGCTACTGTCCAGGTTCCTAAGGCTCCTGACGGTCAAGGAACTATCTCCCCTCTTCCCTCTTCCAAATACAACATTCTAAATCAATTGGCCAACATCAAAGCAGATGCTACCCTCCTGGACATGGTTGTCGTCCCTGAACAACAAAAGCATCTTAAAAATTTCATGGAAGGAAAAGATTCCATTGTAGCCAACCTCTCTTAAGAGGTAGATGAAGAGGATTCGCCTGTATATAAAGTAGGTGTACATAACTTTAGAAACCCTGTAAAAAAAAAACCTATTTTATATTTTTGTAAACATTATGGATAAGATTTCCCATTGTTGTCTCATTGACGACAGCTCAGGCCCAAGTGTAATGTCGAAAATTATTATGGAAGAGCTAGGCTTGTCTTGTACAAATGAGAATGACAGAAGCATGCTCTCTTATAATAGTTTACAACAAACGAACATAGGTGAAATCAAGGACATGACCTTGGTTTTGTGCGCGCATCCTGAAATAAGGACAACCCTTAATATTCAGGTAATAGATATGCCAATGAGTAATTACTCAATCATCTTAGGAAGAGATTGGCAAGCTTTGACAGGTGGATATATTTCACTTGACAGGACACACTTATCCATTCCTCGGAATGGTAAAAACATCATAGACCTAAGAGAAGGGAGAATTTCACCTTGCATAGAAAGCATCCCACAACCTAATGTGAATTACATCGAGGAGGAACTAGGAGTGTATTCCATCTTTGCAGATGAGGACAACACTACCTTGGAACAAATTGACTTAGAAGATGGGATGTGGCATATGCACTTTGATGGTTCTTGCTCCAATGAAGGAAACAAAGCTAGTATTATCTTGTACTCTCCTGTGTGTAAAATTCATAACTTTTCCTATAGGTTAGAGTTTGCATACACAAACAATGTCACTGAATTTGAAGCATTACTGCTGAGCATTGAAAATGCCTATAATCTGGGTTGTGGTCACCTTACAGTTTTTGGGGATTCTGAACTTGTTGTAAACTTTGTCCGTGAGATATACTCTCCTAACAACAAGTTAATGAAACGTTACACCCAAACTGTTTGGGCACTTATCTCGAACTTACTATCTTTCAACATCACTCATGTTCAAAGGGAATTGAACTCAATGGCTAACATGTTAGTTGTTTTTGCAACCTCTCCTACTCGACAACTTCTGCCACAAAGACTTGATTGTACCTTTCAATCTTTGTATCGTCCGCACATCCTTAACAACATAGGGTCATGGAAGGTCTTTCCTAGTGATGAGAGCATATGTGCTTTCATTCAAAATGAACCTTATAAGCCTAAGGAAATTATATCGATGGGGGGTAACAAAATTCCTAAAGGCTCGACTCCTCTAGAAAGTTCATTTTCATCGAGTGATGTAGGCAACAAAGAAAAACATAAAGAAGAGGAGTCAAAAAGGAAAGTGGGTGAAACCATTTCCTTGAACATTGGAACACCCGAGTCTCCAAAGAATGTTAAAATAGGTGCCCAATGTTCTGATGAAGAAAAATTGAAGTTTGCTAAGCTGCTTGGTGAATTTCAAGATTTTTTTGCTTGGTCTTATGAGGATCTTCGTGGTATTGATCCTGCTCTTATACAGTATGTCATTCCTATCAAGGAGGGCATAAAACCAGTTAGGCAAAAAAAAAGACCCATTAACCCTGCACTGGAAGCAACTATTCGAAAGGAGTTGGAAAAACTCTTGAAGGCTGTGATTTTCGGTTAAGTATTCTGAGTGGGTTTCCAATTTGGTTCCCGTTCGAAAAACAACTGGTCAGATCAGATTATGCGTAGATTTTCGCGCATTGAATAGGGCTAGTATAAAAGATCACTTTCCTCTTCCTATATGGAAATGATTTTGCAACAAGTTGCAGGGTCACAAATGATGTCCTTACTTGACGGTTTTTCTGGTTGCAATCAAATCAAGGTAAAAAGGGCAGATAAATATAAAACCACTTTTATTACTCGTCGGGGCACTTTTGCTTATGAACGTATGCATGTTGGCTTATCAAATGCAGGTGCCACTTTTCAAAGAGCTATGCAAATAAATTTTGATGATTTGATCGACAAAATTATTCAGATTTATCTTGATGACTTAACTGTGTATTCTAAAAACCGATCGGATCATTTCAGTCATCTTAGAAATATTCTCATGCGATGAAGGAAAATTGGCATTTCTCTTAATCCTTCTAAGTCTATTTTTGGCGTTACCAAGGGCAAGCTCCTTGGACACATTGTCTTTGATTCATGAATAAGCATTGATCCTGAAAGGATTGTCACTATCCTAAATCTGCCTGCTCCCACTTCCAAGAAGGAGGTCCAAGCTTTCATGGGTGTTATTAACTTTGTCTGTAGGTTTGTTTCTGATTTTGTTGTAATGGTCATCTTAAGCAAGATCGTTCCTTTTCTTGGACAGATGATGTCGAAAATTATTTTGTAGGGATCAAGAAAACAATCAGTTCGGCACTGATTTTGGCGAAGCCAGATTTTGAAAAAGAATTTATGGTATATACTAATTCCACAGAGGAAGCAGTTTATGCTATCCTCGTGCAATGTGATGACCAAGGTAATGAAAAACCAGTGGCTTACATGAGTCAAAGCTTGTCTGATAACGAGTTTAAATATTCTTTTATTGAAAAACATGCTTTCGCTCTTGTTAAAGCTGTTAAAAAATTTCGCCACTTCATCTTAGGTAAGCACACATTGGTAAAAATCCATTTACCCGTTGTCAAGTTTTTGTTCTCACCAACTTATCTTTCAGGGAAGCTTGCACATTAGCTTGCCAAGATCTAGGAGCATGATTTAACTATTGCTACTTCTAACACCATCAAGGGATGTGACTTAGCCCTTCACTTATGTAACACCCTGTTTCCCCCAGCTTGTAAATATAACTGGACTGGCCAAGAACTATGGCGAACTCATAAATGTGAATATGTGATGTAAATGGACCTTGTGGAAAAGGTCAATAAATGTGAATAACATTCTAAATTTATTGCAGGACTGCTAAGAGGGGATGTGCAGAAAAAGAGACCACGATGGCGGTGGAAGGCACCTGAAAAGGTGGCGTTAACTTCCACCAAGAATTAATATCGTATTTGGACTCCACTGCCCCGGAGAACCAAAAGCGGCTCGCTGGCCCCGAATTAAATGTCTCGCAAGCTGGTAGGTAGATAGTTTAATGAGGGATGGGAGGTGAACCTCCCATCCGTAGAGCCGTCAAACCTGATCAACGTGAGGGTAATCGCGCCACACGCAACCTCGCAAGAGGATAAGGCGTGGGGTAGAAGCGATTTGGGGCAGACGCGAGGGGAGAACTCTGGCATTACGCAGAGTGAGTGATAGCAGAGAGGAAGGATTGCAACCTTCGCTCCTGGTCACTGGCAAACGAAGACGCAGTCTCACAGCATCGTGGTCTCAGCTCGGGGGTGGCTAGTGGTAAATCTGCTGGGAGTCACTAAGCCTACGGTTGGGTGGAAACGAGCACCCCTCTCAGCAGTTGCTTGACCCCTGGTGTTATCTCTGATAAGTGTTTTGCCTCTGGCATCTTGAAATATATATATGTGCTTATTCTGATAATTATGCTCATAAGCTGTGAAACTGTGAATGATTTCATTATAAGAATGACTGTATGGTGTTTTGATCAGTACTAGTAGTTGTATATTTATATGGAAAGACTACATATGATTTATGTCTTCATGAATTTCGTTATTTGTATGTGTACTGATCAAATTCCGACCTCACGTCTGGTTCTCGGGAGGATGATACCCTTTTGGCCTCAGAAAGTACCCTGAGTAAGTCTCCCCATAGAGATACTCTCCTTGAATAACCCCTCAAGAACCCGGAAGGTAGATGTGAAGGTGCAAAGCCTTAGTAACTATGTATGAGGAGAAATGATCCTCTTAAAAACCCAAGATGGTAGCTTAAGGATGGAATATTGAATCGACGGATGAGACCCTGTTGGGAGATCTGTGGTCACTCACGACCGTCAAATCGGAAGGAAAGGAAGAAGTGTTAAGGGCCTTAACCTCGATAGGTGGTGATGGACGGATGAGATTTCGTCGAGAAATCTGCGGTCCCCCACGACCATTAGATTAGTAGGAGAAAGTAGGGCGTTAAAGGCCTTACCACTTGGTTTTTCTGTGTCTTCGTGGGTAGTGAAGAGTTTAGGACCGTAGATCCCCATGGTCCATGAGAACATCTGGACCGCTGATTTTTCCACATCCATGAAGTAGTGGGAGAGTGCACAAGGTGGGACAGATCTGAGCCGTTAGATCTTAGCCAAAAAAACCCGACAACCATTGGATCTGTTAAGAGATGCATGGGGGTTAAGCCCTCGTGAACAGGAGGTTGAAAGTCCCGACGAGAGGCGTGGCCATCGGGATATCGACATTCGTGAAATCGGGAGTCACGATGACATGATTCCAGGAATTGTCATAGTGAAAATCCCGGAATCAATATGAACCGTCCATCATAGGAGGATGCGTGGTGGCAGTCGGAGCAATCAGGAAAAATCCTGAGAGGAAAGTCATCCATCGGAAATCGGGAATCCCGTGGACAAGAAGTCCATACACTTCGAAATTGCGAAGTCTGGAATCCCGACAAAGTGAAAAGTGTCCATTGTAGGGCCAGCTGTCATTATATCGGCATATCGGGATTCGACGGATCGCGAATCCCGAGGACGAGTACATTTCGGCATTGAAAAGTCTGAAAACCCGACAGGAGATAAGGCTGCGGTATTGTGAGATAGTGGTCATGTGGGCCAGGGGTTTAGCCAGGAGGGCTAATACATAAGTGAGATAGTGGTCACGTGGGCCAGGGGTTTAGCCAGGAGGGCTAATACATAAGGGACCATATCGGTGAATTGGCTCATCGGGAATCGCGAAATCGGGATTCCTATTGACGAGAGTTCGGGATTTCCCATGGAGGAAACCCCGGAGTAGGTCTGAGTCGTCCGATTGACAGAGGCCATGTGTCGAGAGATTAACTGCATCAGGAAACCGGGGATCAAGGATTCAGGGGTCCCGTGATCGAGAGTCTGGATTCTCGTGATGATAAACCCCGAAGAACGGACGCGATTCTTTCGGAGGATCTCAGGGTCTGTAATGACCGTTAGATGTGGAGATGAGATGTCAACTTAAGCCAGGACGTGAATATGCTTTAAGATAAGTGGCGAGCAAATCTGGATGGCCAGAGTCCACCCGTCCAGATCTACGGCTGAGGTTTCATTCCGAAGCCCCCTTACTGTTCT
>JASDQU010682308.1:29993-46578 GCA_032191745.1 Picea mariana | reverse complement strand
TTCACTTAACCGCGCAACGGGGCCGCTTCTCATTGGCTGTTCTCTGGCCCTGTTGGGATTTGTTCCTATTGGCCATTTACCGACCCTGTAGGGATTCGTCCCCATTGGCTGATCGCTAGCCTTGTAGGGATTCAGCGGTTGCAGAGTCGAACAATTAGACATTACTGTAGCGCCGAGGCGCGCAAATACAAATAGGCACTGCATTCAAATTGAACCGTGATCATGACCCGCGACCACATGGGAGCAGAGAGAGAGAAAGAGCCAGCTTACGCTGGTCCTCCATGGATGTTTAGGGCTTCTGATTTGGCAGAAAACCAGAAAATTCTGATTTGGGTAGTGGGTATGTGACAGCTTAGCTCAGCATGATGAAACTAGTGAAGAAATTGATGAACAAGATAGCTCTCTATCAACACTGTTCTACATTGATAATCAAATCCTTCCTGTATCTAAACATCCTTGGTATAAAAATTTGGTTTACTATTTGCAAAATCAAAGATGTCCAAATAACTTAGACACTCATCAAATGAGAAGGCTCCCTCTTGAATCTGCTAGATACGTCATTATAGGAGACTTCTTGTTTAGAAGCTCTGTTGATGGTATGTTGTTTCGTTGTGTAAACAATGAGGAAGCACATAAATTGTTGCAAGAAACTCACGGTTCTTCAAATTATGTTATTCATGTAGGAGGTCATTTTTCTGCTAAAACTACTGGCCTTCAATCTTTCATGATTCTTATGTTTTTTCAATATCTTGTGACAAGTGCCAAAAATTTGCTAGGAAAGAACGTCTTTCAGCCATGCCTTTACAACCCGTCCTCCTGGACTTTCCTTTTTCAAAATGGGGTTTGGACTTTATTGGTCCTATTAATCCTCCATCTTCAGCAGGACAAATCTTTATCTTGACAACCACAGACTATATTACAAAATGGGCTGAAGTTGTCCCGCTTAAACATTCTCAGGTGATTTATTTCCTTGAAAATAATATTTTTTTCCAGATTTGGTCTTCCTTTGGAAATTATTATAGATAATGGTCCCGCTTTTATTTCTGCTAAGCTAACCCAATTTTTAGCTAAGTTGGGGGTTAAACATTTCACCTCATCAGCTTATTACCCCCAAGGAAATGGGCGGGCCAAGTCTACCAATAAGAATCTGGTAAGAATTATCAAAAGGCTCATCGAAGATAAGCCTCGTCAATGGCACACTCTCCTCACTTACGCCCTTTGGGAAGATTGAACTACCACGAAGGTGAGCACTGATTGCACTCCTTTCCAGCTTGTTTATGGTCAAGAAGCCATTTTTCCTACCGAGCTGGAACTTTCCTCCTTAAGGTTAATGCTACAAGTTGAAGAATTAAATTCTTCTAATGTTTCTCAACGAATGAATGCACTTTTGGCTTTAGAGGAGCAAAGGACGTTTGCCTTGGATAATATAAAGAGAAGACAACGAACTGTTGAAAAATATTTCAACAAGAGTGTCAAAGTTGTCAAGTTTAAAGACAACGAGAAGGTATTGTTGCAGGATTCAACTCACACTGATAGAGGAAGACATTCAAAGTTTCAAAAATTATGGTTGGGTCCTTTTAAGATCACTTTTGTCCTGGGCGCAAATTCTTACATTCTAAAGGACTTACAAGAACGATTGTTTTCCTACAACACTAACGGTTCCCACTTAAAACATTACGTGGAACCAACTTGAAGAGTTTAACGTTGTTTGGAGTGTTTCTGTATTATAGTAGTTTTCATTTATGCTTTTACATTAGTAGTTTTTCATTTCTGCTTTTACATTTCTAGTTTTCCATTTCTGTTATTTCATTTTCTGTCATTTCGTTTTTGCTTATTTCAATTTTGTTGTTTCATTTCTGCTATGACATTTCTTACTTTTTATTCTTTTTGACTTCATTTCTTGTTAAAATAAAATGTTGGATCAGTTTTGCCACAACGATGCTTCTGCAAAGTATTGTTAATCAATAACAATCGAGATTAAACAGTTATCATGATGTTCCCCTTGAAGGCATCATTGAAATTGTTATCTGCTTCCACTATTGTTTTATGATATTGTTGGTTTTATCCTTCTTCTGCTTTCCTTTTCTTCATCCATTTAGAGATTCAAAAGAGAAAGTTTAGAAAAAATTTCTCCTTGAAGTCAAGAAATTTTTTAGTTGAATGATTATGTTTATGGGGATAAACCCCCTCATACTTAACACTTTCCATGAGTTATTACAAAATTCCCAATCATTTTCCCCTTAAATCCGCTCACTTCCCCCTGTCGCATAATCATTCTAATTTATATCTTCTTGATCTGATGTTACTTGGTCTGTGAAACTAGACATTCCGAGTTCTTAATCTGTTAGAAATAGATTTCCTTGTGGAGTCGCCAGTTTGTTGATGATTAAAATAGTAACGATGAATTCCGCTGCAAAGTATTGCTAAAAGTGTTATTATTTAACTATGCTAATAATATAATACTAGTAGGTGGGACCCCCTTGTAGACTAGAGGTGCGAGGATAGACATATTACACATGCTTTGCTGTTGTTTTTTATGCTGCCTACACAGTCCTACATTTTTTTTACGATGCAGTCTTAATTTCATATTGCCATGATAATAAGTGGATAATGCATTATTGTGGAACACTCTTGGTAATCACTTGCGACATTGAACAGGTTATATGGGTATGAGGGTGATGTTGTTACGGCTTCTATGTTACAACTTTGTTACTAATTCTTATGTTGATTACCTGACCACATGTATACAAAGGATATTCTAATGGTAGCATGATCAAAACAAAGAAAAAAGCCTATGAAAATATACTAAAGTGTAACAAAGGGAAAGAGGTTATATGTTTGAGCTATAATAAAAGACTATATGCAAGTTCTAATGGAAAAGATAAGGGATTTTAGTGTTAGTCCTAACTATTATGATATTTGTTGGTTAGTGGACTATGCGAATTTCATGAGATTTGAATGGAGGTGCATATAACATTTTTAATATGTATTATGGCATGGAGTTATGGCAAGGGTTAACGTATCAATTATATTGGGTGGCGCACTATGCAATGGATATCGCCTCAGATTTCACGATGGTTTGGCATTGAATACACATTGGTTATATGGTTTAATCGTTGGTGAATGTGATGCTTATTGGGTTGTCTCGTACTTTGAATTGAATGGGCCAGGTTATGGAAGCGATGTGCATTTATTGCACGTCACTCCATACTTTCCCTATCGTCTGTCACCCTAGCATTGTTCCATTGTTGCATTTTTCGCTCTGTTGGTTGTGAAGCTCAGCATTTTCAGGCTCTTGGAAGAAAGAGGCTCAGTCAACTCGTAATTTAAGCGTTTTTCCACAGGTATGATTCTTTTTCTCTCCATCCATGATGTATTCTCTGTTGTATGAACCAAATGATGGCTCAGTGATGCTTGGATTCTATGTGTTCTTGAGAATTTCGACTGTGTAGATGTGTGTTATGGCTCTCTGTGATGACTGTAAAATGTTTAGGATTGCAAGCAAAGGAATGGGTTTTTTAAGTTGCGCATTGGTTGTTTGCTCAGTCAGTTTAGTATCAAGACGGGTCTCTATGGAATAATAAGTGAATGGTGGTGCAATATGGCTCTGCATTGATGATGGAGGGTTTTGTTCTGTGTATTATTGTCAGTTAACTCGTTCCCTCACAGTCGTGGTGGTAACCCTTACCCAGTCGCAGAGGAATTGCCAACAGTTGTTGTGTTCTTTCTTCAAACCCTGAGTCGTGGTTGTTGGCCCGTTCTTACAGTATTTTCACCAAAGTACCCCAAGATCCAGTCTTGATTGGCCCTAATGTTAATACATGCCTGAATGGTTGTGGATTGATACAAGTTGTATCTGAGCGTTCTGTCAAAAGGACGAGTGTGTCCTCACTGGTGTTGTTGTCAAGTTGTTCGGATCTTAAGGATTGGAAAGGGATGTTATATCTCTGTGTTTTATTTTATAACCGCCACTGTTAAGTTAACCCTTGCCTCTCCTCTGTAAGTGTTAAACGCACCGTGTGCATTGGGTTATTTTACTTTGCATGTCTTTGCTCTCCTCACGTGTTAACCATTGGTTCCATCCAGGACTTGAAGTAATAAATAAGACTGTGTGGCTCACTGCTGTGTCTTTTTCGAAAGGTATTTTTGCCTGTGGTTGATATAAGTCTCGGAAGACCTTCAACTCTCTGTGTTGTTGTTTAAGAATGAATGAACTCTTGTTGCTTCCCTGCATTTGATTCTGACAGATCTTGATTTAGACTCCATTGTCTTTGCTATCCTCGGGCACCTCCTAGGGTTGTCAAGAATTGGTTACCAATTAAATGGTTATGGAAGTCTTTTAAAACACATGCTCTCTTGTTGAGTCTCTGTCTCGTAATTGTATGGTAAAATTGTTGGAATAAGAATGAAACAGGCACTTGCATACAGTCGAGGGTTGTCTTCCTTTTCGTTATGTTTTCTCTCATTATGTTTTTACCAACGTGGTCTTGATTGCAAATGGAAACACCTGTGTGGTTTTGCTAAGCCCGATCAAGGTTCTGACAAGTTTTAAAAAATGATGCATGTGTGTAGTTGGTTCTGTTCGCTTCACATATTATATTGGAACATCACACAGACTACCAATTGTTTTAGAAAGAGGTTATATCCACAGAGATAAGGCTCAGGTTTTATGTTTTGGTTGACTGTTGTTTTTGTGATTGATATGATGAAGACTATGTATAATCAGACATATTTTGAATTCTGTGCACGTTTGAAAAGAGACCCGTGTATATTTTAATTGGGCCCGATTGTTGATTTGTAAACAATGGATGTTAATTATTATCGTGGTGCATTATGGTTTATCAGGGATAGATGTCGAGCATATTGCTGTGCAGTTTTTGATTATTTAAAAAAAAAAAAGGAAAAAAAGAAAGAAAGAAGGGATCATCATTTAATTAAACAAGACTGTTAAATGGAAAGGTTTTTTTTTATATAAGTTTTGATTGTAGAGACTGTTATGAATTAAGGAATTCTGGGAAATTTAATTATTGGAACAACAAGTAGTTTGGTATACAATTGAGAAACAATGAATGTTGGGGCTCTTTGGATTGATTTTAATACAAAGTTATGATTAGTGATTATTTAATTTGTTTTATGAACAATATCCATTAAATCCCCTGTCATTTCTCACTTTTTTGCTCATTACGAATCCCCTCACAATCCCAGATTCACTTTGCATGCCCTGTTCTTTAAATTAAATGAAAACTCTGTATTACAACAATTAAAAACTAACACAGAGATGGATCAGAGCTGATATGATTTTTTTATTGTAACACAGTCGATTGTTTAATAATTTGTTGAGCAGTAATCATGTTCTTACTCCCTTTCATTTTATCACGTTTCCGCTAAAAACAACCCCCTCAGATATCCCATAGCCCTTATTCACCCCTTGCTCATTGACAAGTATTAAATGAATTTTATGGATTAGATTGCATGGGTCTGTTGTGATTGTTGAGCCAAACTTCGTTTCATTTTAAAGAGATGTCATGTATGGTTTGTTTAAGAAGCTAGTTGTTAATAAACGTTGCATACAAGATGATCTTCTTCAGCAGAGGAAGCCATAGCCGAAATAACAGGGGCAGAGGGAATTGGAATAGAGGGCCTAGAAGGCCAAGATTCTCGATACATTTTGATGCAGATCCACAAGAATTAAACCAACTCTTCCAAGCTACATTTTTCAATTGGATTGGACAAGGGGTAGTCCAACCTAGGCCAGAAAGGCCTCCCTTACAACCCCAACATGTCCCTGGTATCCCTATCCCCCCTCATGTTTCATTGCAACCTGAAGTCCTTGGAATGACGGATGGAAGGAGATTGTTCACCCAATAGTCTCCCAACATCGTCGCTGGCCCAATTTGTCTTTACCTGCTCCTCCTCCACCAGTAAACCTGAATGTCCAAATTTCCCCTGCACACTCACCTGTACTGTCCTCCCACACAAGCAAAAGACTCAAAACCGAAGCCCACCACATGCATGACAAGGGAAAAGTTGTTGCTTCCCCCTTCTCTCCCTTGAGTGATTCAACCAAATCTGTTTCATCCTGCATGCACTTGAGAGATGATTGTTCTCATGTCATCATTGAGATCAAGCCTAAAGGCTCCACACAGCTTAAGGCTAATTCAGGAAGGTCAAAGGGAGACAACAACAACAAAGGGAAAATTGCCTCCCAAAGTGACAAATATGGTTTTTGAGGATATTTTATTATTGATTTGTTGAGAACGGTTGACTGATGAAGTTTTTGGACAACATACTATTTTTGGATATTTTGGATATTATATGTTTGGATATGGTTTAAAATATCATTGATATTTAATTTTTAAATTATGACAATGATTATGGGAGCCACAAGGATTGATGTGTTTGATTGATTAACTAGTTATGCTTATTTTGTTAAGCAACTAAAGGGAGTCACAAGGGGTCCCACCTACTCGTTATTGTTTATTAAAAGACCCTTATTATTATTATTATATTATTTCTTCCCCTAACTAAAAGTTAGTTGAGTTTTAGCTAACTTAACTAAAAGAAGTAGTTGAACTACTTCAACTAATTTGGGAGGCATAAAAGCAAAATGAGGAGGAAGAACAAAGGGAGAATAGAAGGAGAAAACATACTAAGGTTTGCTCGTGAGTTTTATTGAGATAGTTCAGTTTTCATTCATTCTTCAATTCATTAAAAGCCTAATTCTCTTTTATGACAGCAAGGTCCTATTGTAGACAATAAGATTCAAAGTTGAATTACATCATTGAGACACTTGTTTTCAGAGGTGTTGATCTATCTTTGATAGTCTGTGTAGACTTGTCTATTTATGAATTAAATTTCATGACTGATAAATGATATTGTGCAGAGTCGAGTGGGCAGCAATCTATGGCGAGTCGATCCAGCTTTTAAAATTCAATTTTTTACTTTCTGTCAGAAGTCCTTTTGTATGGTTTTCATCAGGGACATCTAATTTTGACTTTGGTCCAAGCTCCCTCGGGGATTTTTGTAAAGAGAACAATTCTTTTGATTTCTTGGAATGAAATAAGCGATTGTTATTCTATCTCATCGGTGTTAATATGTGACTTTGTTTTTGCTTTTGTCTGCACATTTACATTTGCATCTGTTGTATTCATAAAATTATATAAAAATGTTGAATTTTACAACGATCTTCTTTTTTTAAAAATCAACCTAAGCCCTTGTAACTAATACTTGTGGATTAGGAAACAAATTTTGAGGCTATAAACATAGGGTGGCATTCCCGTCTATCTTGTCTTAGCCAAGCAAGATCTGAAAATGCTTGAGTAAGATTATTTTATTTCTTTTCCTCAACACATTGGATCCAGGAGGACACAAAATAGAGATATGTGTGTTCTGACAGAAGGGAACTTCGGGGAAACCTAGAGGTGAAGGCACGAGAAGTCCTGAAGGTTGAAGCATCGAACCCCATCGAAACCGTCCGTTGGAGAAGGACGCGTGGCGCTTGATCCATAGATTCATGGAAAGTTTATTTTGGGGGAAAAGGAGTTGAGACGCTCTGAATTCTCGAAGTCCGAAGTCCGAACAGATCACAGTCGTTGGTTGAGGGAGAGACGAGAGTCATCGATCTGCCTAGGTGAGTTTGCGGTTTGGGGTAAGGAGGAAGAGTATTGTAGCTGTTACCAAAAAAAAAGTCTGAGATCGAAGTTTGAGCACCTGTTAGGGTTTAACCTCAAGGTCATATGTGGACAAGGGATAACGAACAAGAGCTAAAGCCCAAAACTCAAAATTTTTGAAAAGCGCTTAGGAAGGGGCCCACGGGTGCCATACGATCTGCGCCTACGTTGACAGTGTGTTCGATTCAGAGTGAGGCCAATAAGGTCTCAAGGAGCTTGTTGATGATTGAAATCGTAACGATGAATTCCACCTGCAAAGTATTGTTGAAGCCCTATTATTTAAATATGCTAATAATATAATACTTTTAGGTGGGACCGCCTTGTAGACTAGAGGTGCAAGGATAGACATATCACACATTTTTTGTTGTTGTTTTTTATGCTGCCTACACAGTCCTACATTTTTTACGATGCATTTTTGGTTTCATTTGACATGGAATAGGTGGATGATGCATTTTGTGGAATGCTTTTTGCGATCCAAGACAATTTTATGGTTATGAGGAGCATGTTATTTACAGTTGCTATGATTTAACCTTGTTGCTAATCCTTATGATCAATTACCTATCCACATACATGCAAGAGATTATTTAATGGTAGCATGATTAAAACAAAGAAAAAATCCTAAAAGGTAACAAAAGGAAAGAATTTATATGTTGAGTTATGATAAAGGACTATATGCAAGTTCGAATGGAAAAGTTAAAGTATATTAGTGTTAGTCCTAACTATTATGCTATTGTTGGTTAGTAGACTATGTGAATTTCATTAAATTTGAATGGAGGCGCATATAACATTTTAATATGTATTATGGCAAAGGTTAACGTGTAAATGATATTGGGTGGCGCACTATGCAATGGATATCATCGCAAATTTCATAATGGTTTGACATTGAATACATGGTTTAATTGTTGGTGAATGTGATGTTTATCGGGTTGTATCGTACTTTGAATTAAATATGCCAAGTGATGGAAGCGACGTGCATTTACTGCATGTCACTCCATACTTCCCCTATCGCCCATCACCCTAGCATTGTTCCATTGTTTCATTTTTCTCTTTGGGTTGTGAAGCTCTGCATTTTCAGGCTCTTTGAAGAAACAAGGGTCAACAAACTCGCCATTTAAGCGTTTTGCCACAAGTATGATTCTTTTTCTCTCCATCCATGAGGTATTCTCTGTTGTAAGCAAAAGATTAAGTGTTGGGACAGAATGGTAGCCAAGATGAAGGCTAAGTTCATACCCAAAGATTATCAGATAAATTTGTTCAGGAAATTATAGGACCCGAGACAGAAGGGAATGACAGTGAAAGAATACACAGAGGAGTTTTACAGGCTGAAGATCGGGATTGGACAGAAGGAGAAAGATGATGAGAAAGTTTATGGGTGTATAAATGGCATGAGGTATGAGATCCAGGATGAAATCAAATTGATGACAGTGAGGAAAGTGGAGGATGTTTATCAGATGGCACTAAAGGAAGAAGAGAAGTTGGCTAGGAAAAAGAGCCAGCGAGGCAGAGGAAGAAGTCCAAACAGAGGTAAGGGAATTGCCTAGGACAAGGCACATAAGTCCAAGGGTGAGGCTAAAAAACCACATAGTCAGTCATAAAGAAGAGGAAGTTCCCAAGGGAGACAGAGTGGTGGAATAAATTCTTTTCCTAGAGGAAGAGGAAGAGGCAGAGGAGGAGAGGTAAGGTATTATGCCTGTGGAAAGACAGGACACATGTCTTGGAAATGTCTCAAGAAAAAGAAAGAAGGAGGTGAAGCTCACATTTCGGAAGCACGTAAGTTGAATGTTGAAGCAGAAGGTGCAGAAGATGGAAGATCCCTGATGTTGAAGAAAGTTCTCTTGAAACTAGAGCCAGAGGTTGAAAAGCCAGTTCAAAGGAAGAGTTTGTTCAGAACTGCTTGCAAGACTAAAGATAGAGTCTACAAAGTGATAGTTGACAGTGGGAGCACTGATAACTTAGTATCCACATAGATGGTAGAGAAATTGGAGCTGGAGACAACTGCACATCCGAAGCCATAAAAAGTCTCATGGTTGCAAAAAGGTCACCAGGTAATGGTCACTAAACAATGCCTCATTGATTTTAAAATAGGAGGGTATAGAGATGAGATTTTGTGTGATGTAATTCCCATGGATGTATGTCATGTTTTGTTGGGGAGACCATGGCAGTTTGACAGGAATGCCATTCATGATGGGAGAAAAAATACTTATACTTTGGAAAAGAATGGTAGGACACACATGTTGCTATCAATAAAAGAGAAGAAAGTAAAGGAAGAAGCCAACACAAGTATACTTCTCATGAGTGGGAAGGAACTCCTGAATGAAGTTAAGAAGGAACAAGAGATGCAGTTTGTTTTGGTGAGGAAACCCAGAGTTATCCTTACAAGTACTTCTATGAATGATTTGCCTGAGGAAGTTCAGGAGTTGTTGGAGAATTTTGTTGACATAGTAGTGGATGAGTTTCCAAATTAATTTCCACCCATCAGAAGTACCAGCCATCACATTGATCTAATACCAGGAGCAAGTTTGTTGAACAAAGCAACATACAGATTGACACCTCAAGAGTATGAGGAGGTAAAGAGGCAAGTCCAAGATTTATTAGACAAGGGTTTGGTCAGAGAAATCTCAAGTCCATGCGCATTACCAATTGTGTTGAGTCCGAAGAAAGATGGAGGATGGAGAATGTGTATAGACTCAAGAGCCATAAGCAAGATCACCATGAGGTACATATTTCCCTTGCCAAGGATGGATGACTTAATGGATTGTTTAAGTGGAGCAATTTTTTTTTTCAAAGATAGATTTGAAAAGTGGATATCACCAGATAAGGATGAGAGAAGGTGATGAATGGAAAACAACCTTCAAGACAAATGAAGGGTTGTATGAGTGGCTTGTTATGCCATTTGGTTTGACAAATGCCCCAAGTACTTTTATGAGATTGATGAATGAGGTCTTGAAATATTTCATAGGTAAGTTTGTGATTGTATATCTGGATGATATATTGGTCTTCAGTAAAACTAAAGAAGCACATTTGAGACATATGACATTAGTGATGATAAGACTATAGCAGGAGAAGTTGTTGATAAATCTAAAGAAGTCCTCTTTTATGAAGACAAGACTCATTTGTTTGGGTTTTGTGATCTCTTCAAATGAATTGAAGATGGATCCAGAAAAGGTGAGAGCAATCAAAGAATGGCCATCACCAAGAAGCATATTTGAGGTGAGAAGCTTCCATGGATTAGAAGGTTTCTATAGGAAGTTTATTAGAAATTTCAATGGAATTTGTGCACCAATATTGGATATAGTGAAGAAGAGGCACAAGTCTTTTAAGTGGATAGAAGAGGCTGAGAAAGTTTCAAGATATTGAAGGAGAAGATAACAAAACAACCAATTATTCTCTTGCCAAATTTCAGGAAGACATTTCAAGTAAGGTGTGATGCTAGTGGAGTTGCAATTGGAGCAGTCTTGAGCCAAGATAATAGGCCTATTGCATATTTCAGTGAGAAATTGAATGACACTAAGAAGAAGTACTCCACATATGATAAGGAATTTTATGCAATAATTCAAGCCTTGAAGAAATGGAGGCACTACCTTGTTCCAAAAGAATTTGTTTTGTATAGCGATAATCAGGCATTACAATTCATAACGAGACAGGAGAAGTTAAATCAAAGACATGCTAAGTGGATAGAGTTTATGCAAAATTTCACTTTTGTCATTAAACATATTTCTGGTAATGCTAACAAAGTTGTTGATGCATTGAGCATGAGATGTCTGATTCTACAGGAATTTCAAGTGAAGAACTTAGGGTTTGAACACCTTAAGGAGATGTATAATGATGATCCAAATTTTAAAGAAGCATATGAAGCATGTGTGAATCTTGTGATCAGAGACAGAAGTCAATGTACATAATATATGATTCAAGATGGATTGTTGTTTAAAGGTTGCCAGTTGTGCATACCAAAGTGTTCAATGAGAGAAAATATGCTGAAGGAAAAGCATAGTGGAGGTCTAGCAGGACATTTTGGCCATGACAAGACATTTTCATAGTTGAACAGTTCATACTATTGGCCAAGTATGAGAGAAAAGGTGAAGAAGTTTGTAAACATATGTAAAATTTTCTAGTATGCAAAAGGAAAGAAACAGAACACTGGATTGTATCAGCCATTGTCTATTCCAGATAGGCCTTGGGATGAAATAAGCATGGATTTTGTGTTGGGATTGCCAAGAAACCAAAGGGGAAGTGATTCCATATTTGTTGTGGTTGATAGATTCTCAAAGATGGCACACTTTATCCCATGCCATAAGACTAGTGATGCAGCACACATTGCAAATTTGTTTTTCAAGGAAGTTGTAAGACTTCATGGGTTGCCCAGGAGTATTGTCTCAGATAAGGACACTAAATTCGTTGGTCATTTCTGGAGAACATTATGGAAGAAGCTGGGGACATAATTGTCTTTTAGTTTAGCATATCACCCTCAAACGGATGGAAGGACCGAGGTGGTAAATCAAAGTTTAGGAGATTTATTGAGGAGTTTGGTCACTGAACATCGTAGCAAGTGGGATCAAATTATGTCACAAGTAGAGTTTGCATACAATGACTTAATGAACATAAGTATGGGAAAGAGTCCATTCCAGATAGTGTACGTAATGAAGCCAAGAGGAGTATCATAATTGAGAGATCTGAAGCAGAGTGAATTTAGAAGTTCTAGAACAGAAGACTTCGCTGTAGAAATGCAAAATCTTCATACTCAGATCAAAGAGAAGTATCAGAAAAATAATGCAGAGTATAAACGCAAAGTTGACTAGCACATAAGATAAGTTCAATTTGAAGTGGGAGATCAAGTTTTAACACACTTGAGGAAAGAAAGGTTCCCAAGGGGAACATATAACAAACTAAAGCCGAAGAAGATTGGATTGTGTAAGATCCTAAGAAAATTTGGTAACAATGCTTATGAGATAGAGCTGCCAGAGGATGTGGGTATATCACCCATATTTAACACTTCAGACATGTATCCTTACAGGGAATATGGCATAGAAAGATCAGAAGATCAACTAGAGATTCAGTGGGAGAGGCAAATGCCTGTAACAAAGAAGCCACAGATGGAGAAGATAATTGATCAGAGGATTGGTAAGAGGACCAAGATAAAGACCTATTTTGAGTATTTGGTAAAATGTAAGGGACACCCACTAGAAGATGCTAGTTGGGTAAATGAAGATGATATCTAGAAGCATGGAAAGTCGATGCAGGAGCTCATGGATAGGAGTCCATGAATTTTTGCTCAGAGGAGTATGATGCAGGAGCATTGTCAACAAAACACACGTGGAGGTACAACTCAATGCCCTGGCGCATCTTTTGAATTATTATTGAGATTCTAAAAACTAGCGTTTCCTGCAAATCTTTTTGAACTGATGATTAAAGAAGATCGAAACGCTCAGAAGCTGAAATGATCACGTGAGATCCGTGAGTTTCACTCTTAGACTTTAATGTAACGGTGCTTAAGTGGGAGTTAGTTTTTTACTTCGAGAAGAGAGGTAGTCAAAGGGAACCCTAAGAGCCCTCTGGTATAAGTAGAGGTGTTGTATGCCTAAATGAGGCTGTTGAACATGATGGTAGCTAGGAATTAGTTGAGTATTGTTGTTGTTGAATTTTAAGTAGAAGTTACTAAATGTTGTTATAGCTCATATAGATTTAGATGAATATAACAAATAAATATTGACCCAAATGCATGTGTCGCTTTTGCTTGTCCATCTGAGTGAATGATAGGCTCTATGTTTACATTTTGTTCTTTGTTATTTTGTGCTTTCATGAATGCATAGATTTCAGTGTTGAATGTATGAATCTGTGAGACTTAGATAAGTTTCAATTGTTTCTCTTCTATGAGCTTGTGCAAGGAGTGCATGGTGTCCACAAGGTGTGCATCGATAGAGTCTGTTTCGACTTGGAAGCTCAAAAGAGATAACGTTGAACCATTGTCCACAAGGAGTGCGTTGATAGAGTCTTTGGACTCAGAAGCTCAATAGGAGTAAAAGGTTCGAAGGAGAAACAAGCTCAGAAGAGATAGTGGGAAAATTCTTCAATATGGAGGAGCCCCTTTGAACTTTTGTGAATCAACGAGCGAGATTCATCTAGGAGGGAACGAGATTAGTCCAGACCGTTAGATTTGATATAGTTGCACGGTGGTTAGCCGTGGAGTCCTTCAAAATTTCATGGTTCGAAGGTTCCCAAGTGTTTAACGAGTGGATATCGTCGAAGTTGTGAGGAGCGAAGCGAATCCTAGCCGTCGATTTTCATGAGAACACGTGGCAAAAATCTGGAAGTTCTGAGAGATAGAGCTCAAGAGAAATTTATGTGGAGTGAGATGCAATCTTCGCGAAGACTGAAGTTGATCTGGATTGTTGGATCCAAGAGGAAGTGTGGCAAAGATCCGTGTGTTCCTGCAGAAGGGAAATTTTGGGAAATCAAGAGGTGAAGGTGTGAGAAGTCCCGAAGGTTGAAGCATCGAACCCCATCAGAACCGTCCGTTGGAGAAGGACGCGTGGTGCTTGATCCACAGGTTCGTGGACAATTTATTTCAAGGGAACATGAGTTGAGATGCTTTGAAATCCCGAAGGCCGGATTCTGAATGGATCACGACCATTGGTTGAGGCAGAGATGAGAGTCATCGATCTGCCTAGGCGATTTCACGGTTTGGGGTTAGAAGGAAGAGTGTTGCAGTTGTTACAAAAAAAAAAACAGTCGGAGACTGAAGTTTGAGTGCTTGTCAGGGTTTAACCTCGGTCATAGCCCAAGGTCATATGTGGAGAAGGGCTAACAAACAAGAGCTAGTGCCCGAAACTCAAAAATTTTGAAAAGCGCTTAGGAAGGGGCCCGTGGCTGCCATACGATCTGCGCCTACGGTGACAAAAGGGCCTGTGTTCGATTCAGAGTGAGGCTAGTAAGGTCTTGAGGAGCTAATCCAATTCATGTAATTAAATATCCTTGACCGAGAGGTCGCGCAGCCCCGAGGAGAGAAGGGGGGGTCTGTAAGAGTACCACACATCCACTATGTGAAATACGACCATTATTTATTTCTCATATGTAGACCTGCCTACATTTCTATCACACAACTATTTATTATTGAATGTTAATGTGCACCCCTATTTTATCAACACTTCCCCAATACATTTTCCAGAGGCATCACATTCCAAGGTGAAATCCTTAGTGAAGTCCAACACGACTAAGACTGGAGTAATATTCATAGATTCCTTTAAGGCCTGAAAGGCCTACTTAGCTACACCATTCCATACACATGCATTCTCTTTTAGTAAATAATTAAAGGGGACAATAATTCTACCATAGCCCTGCACATATTTTTTATAGTAGACAGTAAGATAAATCAAACCATGCAAGATTTTCAATAACTTTGGGCATGACCAATATTTCACTTCCTTATTTTTCTTAGGGTCAACTAGCACCCCTTCTCTAGTGGCAATGTGAATTAAGTATTCCACTTCAAGAGTACCAAAAGTGCATTTGGAATGTTTGGTGAACATATGTTCATCCTAGAGTAATTGTAATGCTTGATCAACATGTGCCACATGTGCCTCTTATTGCACCTCAGATTCACCTCATTGTACGTCATACTTTTTCACTGGATATGACCCATCATATGAGTTGATTTATGCATGTCTTGATGATGATTAGAGCTCATAGTACCATGATCATATGTGCTACCACAATGCTTCATACTATTGTATCATTATCAACCAAAAGTGTGACCACTTTTTACTCATGTATTGTATTGGACCATTCTTAGATGACTTATGTGAAAGCATTGTATTGTCTAGGTGCTATCTCTAGACCTTTGATGGTTAATTATGGCATGTCCTCTTAGTCTCGATTTCAAGATAGTCCTTGCTCTTATAGCTTAGCTGACTGCCCCTTGGTGGCATTAAGTTGGCACCTTGTTGGTCATTTATGGCCTGGGTAGGTATGCAAGGGTCTTGGGATGGATCTACTAGGACACATGACTTAGAGTACCCCTAGACCTTTTTGTATCTATGTAAAAGTGTTGCTTATGTTGTAAATGTTGTCACACATATTTAAAGCATACTTATCTTATGCCTAAGAATGGATCCCCATCTTATGTATTTGTCACAATTTGGCCATGTACCCTTGGAGACGACTCTGCACTTATTAATGATCAGAAACAGTTCTCGAGGTAGTTTCACAGTTCTCAAGGTAGTTCACACATCCCAATGCACTGGTTACATTATTTGAGAAAATTTTGGGCTATTCTTTCATACATGGATCCTGTCTCCACATGCCAAATTAAAGATCTTGGAATTCCCTTCTACTTTGTCACTTATGAGATATTTCTCGCTTCATATGAGGGCCAACCTCTCACATATGGATGTCATGCTAGTTGTTGGAGGATATTATGACCCGTTTTTTACTTGGAGGGTCACTTTCCATCATTCTTGGAGGTCATTTTCTTGATATTTGGACACAGTCTTGCCTTGAAGACCTTTTGGGGGGACTTATGAATACTTCTAGATGATTCGTCCACTTCTTGGGGGTTATTTCACTTCATCTATGAGGTCGCTCCACCTTTGGAGGCTAGACGTTGGCTTGTTTCTTCCTTGGAGTACTTCTACGCTGTGATTTGAGGCTTATAATATGCATTTGAAGGGAATGTTGAGCTCATTCACCCAAATCGACTTCTCTTTTGTGGGATGACCTCCTCTGAGGGTTTATTTTATCATGGCACATTTCACTTATGTTTTGACATAGTCGCCTTCACTATGTAAATCACAAGTCACTTTTTTAGGTCTCTTGGGCTAGATCTAAGGAGATAGGAAAATAATAAAGAATGAGAAGGATGCACATGCCTCGTCTATAAATAAAGGCTCTCCTCCCATTCCAAATTATTGTTGTTTTTGGCT
>JASDQU010682308.1:0-13285 GCA_032191745.1 Picea mariana | reverse complement strand
ATCTGTGACATGCTTGTGTTGGTTCAACAAACTAGCTGGGACTACATATTATGGAGGAATACTTTCTTGGTCAATTTTATTCCACAATCATCGGCTTAAGAAAATATAACTAGATTTAGAGACCAACTAAATTATTGCAACAACTCAATTGCATGGATCAAGAAATCAATTTAAGAAGAAAGTAATAGAACCCTAGCCATGGCTAACAAGTCTATTCATAATGACCCTCGAGATTCAATAGAAGAGAGATATTCAAGGCTGGAAGAGAAAATCATTGACATATCTCACAACAAGTCCCTCCTCATGGTGGCGCTAGCAAGAAATATTGAACCGTTTGGAGAATTTGGAGGCTCAAACTTAGATATCGGATCAGATGGGAAATCAAGAGATAATCAAGACCTAGAAAAGGAGTCATGGAAAGAACCCAAGAAAGAACAATTGAGTTCCAGTGCCATAAACCCTTCATAGTCCCTATTCAATATGGAAGTGAAAGTGGACATAAATTCGTACCAAGGTGAGATTGATGCATTAAAATTGAATCATTACCTGCAACAACTAGAAATTTATTTCAGCATTCACCATATAGATGAGGAGAAAAAGATATAATTTTCCAAACTGAAGTTAGAGGGCCATGATTTAACCTAGTGGTAAATTCACATAGAGACACATAGGTTGGAGGGTGATCTACCAATAACTAAGTGGGAGGATTTAAAATCCTTATTAAGTTCCAGTTCTATCTTATTGGGTATGTAGAGGACCAATTCATCCCTTGGCATTGCTTCAAACAAAGGAAGGGGTAGAGTATACATGATTACACCACCGAGTTAAGGAAGATGGGCATCATGTTGGGTATCTCTACCAAGAACCCATATGTACTCCTTAAGTATATGGGAGGTAGACATATTCATCTATGAAATCAAGTGATGTTTTTCAAGCCAAGGACAATGGACATGGCATGTGTACAAGAACAATATTTGGAAAACATAGGCCACAAGAAAGGGCATCCAAGTGGTTCCAAGTAGAAAGAGCACTAGGGAGCTTCCAATGAAGGGAAGAAGAAGTGGAAAGAGGGAAAATATAAGAAGACAACAACCACTACACATCAATGCAAATATCCCAAAAACCATTGCAATCATTTCAACATTGATGACCACACTAAGGAAAAGTGGAGGAAACAACATCAATAGTTGAACCCGAAGAATCGAAAGAAGGAAGCAAAGGGAAAGAATCTTCTAGGCACATATTCAAGTAATTAGGTTGAAAGTAGCTCAGATGTGGATGATAATATTTTCTAAACATAAATGCAAAAAGAGGTGAATCAGAGTAGCCATCATCACCAGGAAGAGAAGGACATGACCAAACTCTTCCACATCAAGATTCAAGTTAGGAAGACCAAGATAGATTCCATGTTCAACTCCAATTCATAGGATAGTCTCATAGTAGTGGATCTGGTTAGAAATCATGGTTTGAAGGTTCATGATCATCCTATCCCATACCCATTGGGATGGGTCAACAAGGATGCAGATATTAAGGTAACAGAAAAATGTAAGATTTAAATTTGCTATAAGTGATGATTTTATTGATGAAATGAAATTGGATGCAATACCACTAGATGTATGCGGAGTAGTGTTTGGAAGTCCCTACATGTATATTAGAGATGATATCTTCATGTGGAGAGCCAACCACTACTGCATCATCAAGGAAAAAAAATCCTTCATCATCAACATGCACAAAGGAAAAAAAAAATTTCACTACTAAGTGCTAATCAAGGTAAGAAATTGATTAATTCTAGTAAGAAATATGTTTACTTTTGCTAAGGGAAAATGATTATGGTGAAGAGTTGTTAAAAGTAAAGACATCCCTAGAAGGGTGTACTAAGGATAAGAAACATGAATTGGAGGAGTTTCTAAATGAATACAGGGGAGTGTTCCAAGAGCCTAAATAGATACCACCTAAGAGGGAAGTGGAGCACAAAATCCATATATTTCCATACTCCCCCTTGCCAAAAATTGGGTTGTATAGATAGTTCATTCTAGAAGTGAGTGATGTAAATCAACATATGCAATAGTTGTTGGAGTAGGGTGTGATTCAACCAAGTACCTCACCCATAATAATTTTTCCCAAGAATGATGGGACTTGGAGAATGTGTATCAGTTATAGGGAATTAAACAAGATTACAATGTTCAAGAATCAGTACCCTCTACCTAAGATCGATGATCTATTGGACCAATTGCAATATGATAAGTACTTCACTAAGTTGTATTTTAAATTAGGATATCTTCAAGTACGAGTCAAAGAAGAAGATACCTGGAATAATTCCTTCAAGACAAGGAAATGTTTGTATGAGTGGTTGGTTATGCCATTTGGTTTATGCAACACACCAACTACATTTATGAGACTGATGAATGATGTTTTATGTTATCTAGATTCATTTGTTATTGTATATTTGGATGATATATTGGTTTATAATGCTACCTCGAAGGTTCATGTATCACACCTTATGCAGGTGTTAGATACCCTGAAGAAGCACCAACTAGTAGCCAATATTGATAAATGCAATTTTTCTTAGCAGTCTTTGGTGTATCTGGGGTATGTGATCGGTGGAGGAAATCTCAATATAGATATTTCCAATATGGAGGCCATCATGAAATGACCAAATCTTACAAATTATATATAAGTTAGAAGATTTTTTGGGGCATTGCAGTACTTGCAGAAGTTCATAGCTTCATTTTCAACAGCAATTGTACCACTCCATGCCATAACAATGAGTGGTAAGAGTTTCCAGTGGGGGAAGAATCAACGGAAGTATTTCAATGAGATAAAAATAAATATCAATCAAGCACCAATGCTCATTCTACCAAACTGGTAGAATCCCTTTGAAATGGAGACAAATGCAAGTGGTTATTCCATGAGATAAATCATGATGTAAGGAGGAAGGAATGTCTGCTATGATTTTGAAGTATCTAATGGGGTGGTCCTCAACTAGCCTACCTATGACAAGGATATATCTACATTGGTGCAAGCTGTCAAAAAGTGGAAGCACTATCTGATGGGAAATGAGACCATCATCCACAAAGATCACTAGTCGCTCTAGTATTTGTAGGCCCAACATAAGTTACAACAAACTAGGTACTACAAATGGATGGGGTTCTTACAATAATTTCATTTGGGCATAATTGAAAAGAAGGCTAGTAAAAACAAGTTGGTAGACATGATTTTTAGTCCACCCACATCCAATATTACAGGTTTGGAAACTCTGATGCATACATAACATTTTACCCATGATGCATACAAAGAAACATACATAGAAGATGAGGACTTTAAGGAGGTATTTCAATAGTTACAATGACAATTTCACATAGAATAAGATGACATCAAGGATGACTATCATTTCCAGAATGGTCTACTCTACAAGTTCATCAAGCTTTGTGTTCCTAAAGGTGAATGATTGCAACTTATTAGAGAGGCTCACACCTATAAGGTTGTAGGAATTTTGGTGTTGGGAGGACAATTGCCAACTTATAGCGGTATGTGTATTGTTCTAGAATGAAAGATGATGTAGCACAATATATTAGAGGAAGGATAATTTATTGTACCGACAAGCCCAATAATAGGAACCAAGGTCTATACCATCCCTTATCGATACCCATTAGACCTTGGGAATTCATTTCCATGGATTTTGTGGGTGGTTTACCAACCATGTGAAAGGGACATGACTATTTATTTGTGGTAGTTGATAGGTTCAGAAAAATATGCATTCTCATGCCTTGTAAAAAGACCATCAAGGGATAGGAAGAAATACATATGTTATTTGAATAGGTCTAGGTGTTCTTTGGGATACCAATGAGCATCATCTCAGACATGGACACCATATTTCTCAGTGCGTTTTGGACTACATTGTGGGAGAAGATGGACACTCAGCTCAATAGGTCTACAACATTCCATCCACAAACATATAAGTAGATGGAAGTAGTCAATAAGAATTTGGCGTATCTTTTGAGGGGTTACAATCAGAAGCATATAAATACCTAGGATGAAAATCTAATCTATATACAACACTTGTTGGCATAGGTGAAGACCCAGGGTTCAATGATTCAACAATGCATTAACAAAACCCTAACTACCGGCCCTTTCGCCAACACATGCGAAGCAGATGAAGTCTCACCTGAGGTAGAGGCAGGGGTGGTTCCAGGACTCAAGTGTCTGCAACCTAGATGGGATACAGATCTGTGATTACAACACTCTAACAAAGAACTTAGAAGTTAATATTCATCAGTAATTCAACTTTATTCACATCGTAGGATCAAACCCTTATTACATAACAACGAAGTATACAACAAGATCTAATACATCTATGCTCTTAGCATATACAAATAGATCATATCTATCATTTATTCACAGTACTAAGCACTTATCTATTATATCAGATGCATCTAACATATATCACTGTAATAAGCATAAATCACATCAATAACACAACAACTATAATGCACAAAGCAACCATAACACAAGATATATGTGGTTCAACCCAGTGTGGGGCTACGTCCACCAACTCTTCTCTTCTTTATTGTCTTCTTTCAATCTTCTACAAGCATAGAGCCACAGGAACCCACTCCACATAAGAAAGGAGATATGTGCACACCTTGCCAGATCCTCCTTCCCTGAGGTATGTTTAAAAAAAAATCCTTCTTAGAATCCGCACACAAGCTTCTTACAACCACTTGCACTTAGTTATGTAAGTTCTTAACACACAGTATGCATGAAGCATCCACAATTATTCACACTTAGCACACTAGCCTACAACATCGCCTCTTTACTTACTTCGCCTAGTTATCTATTTATACATTACAAATGGGCCTAAACATGGGTAAACCCATGGGCGGACATCCCCATACCCGTTACATCAGCCCAAACCCAAAATTTCCCTAAAAAAGGGACGAGATCCTGTGATCTCCGCTTTGACTTGCACTTTTCCTTCGAACAGCCTGTCGAAGTCCCAAAATAGTTCAAAAATGACCAAGGATCTCCAAAATGTGTTCAAGGGCCAATAGGCCCCCAACACTCACCTGTGACTCGTCCTGAGTCACTCAGATCTGGGTAACTCTGCCTCAAAATCCTCTAGCTTGGCTTGAGCTGCTTCAACCTCCTTCTTTGCCAAGGACTCCTGCTCAACGAACTACTGAAGAAATACCTTGTTCATAGGTCCCTCTAAGCGCTATTATACCGAAGTGACTACTTGTTCCATCTATGTTCCTTGGCCTTCAATTTCCTCAAAAAGTAGGCAAGTTGCATGCTGGATTGGCTGGAGCTTCTAAGTCACTTCCATGAATTTTCTCTATATGGCATGGACTTGTTGCTGAGCTGTGTGCTATTCTTGGGATATCTTCATAGTCTCAACTGCTAAGAGGAGTTTCAACTATGCTTGTACTATTGCTTCTTGTTGCTTTGCCTCCTAGATTTTTGACTCCAGTTTCTTTAGTTCAGGGTCCTCTGTAAGTCGCTCATAAGTCTACACACTGTGATTGCTTAGCTGTTTACATTCCACATATAAGGCCTTGATTCTCTCAACTATGATCCGGGAATTTTATTCTCTCTGGTCTTGTATGTCCTATAGAGTGCTTGGCACTATTTGTAGCTCTAGTTTTACTACTCTCTATTGAAGCTGTTGAATGGCTTCAACAAGCTTTGTCACTTGATTCTCCACTGGGTCTTCTTCCGTCTATTCCAAATTTGTCATAGAGCGAAGTGCTATGTTGAATGCTTCTCTAACTCTGACCTGCTTCGTGAGCATATTTTATTTCTCCTACTAGATCTTCGCTTTATCCTCTTTGAACTTGGTTTGGAGGTTGTCCTTCTCCTACTGCGCAACTTGGCATTTCTCTATCACTTCCTCTTGTTCTTTGTTCAAGGCCTCTATGGCCCATTATTTTTCTTCTTGGACATGACAAAGTTGAGCTTCGGTTGCATCAACTATTCTACGGATTTGGACAAGATCATCTCCCAACTCTTTTTCTTGTGATGGCGGGGGCGTAGTGGACACTGCACGAATGGAATGAAGGGCTTTCTGTACTCCTCACATATCCTCTTGAATTCTGTCATACATGGTTTCCTGTTTTGCTTGATTATGTTGTTAAAGATCTTCTGAGGTATCTGAGATAACATCGATGATTAGGTCGATGTTGTCCATCGTGAGTATAGTCTCCATCTTGGGCTTGATGTCTTTAACTTTCTTTCGCCATGTAGGTTTTGTGGGGGAAACCTTTCTTTTCTTAGATGGCTCTGTGTCACCAGGGGGATTATGTGGTGGTGTTACTTTTCCTTGTTTCTGCTTATATTCTTCCCCATTGTTCTCTCATTAGTCTACTTCATCATCGAATCCTCCTCCTAGTGACTTTGAAGTAGTTTCATCTGATACATTGTTCAACTCATGTGCCTGTTCTTTCTTCTTCCTTCTGCTACTTCTGGGTGCATCGTACTCTTCGCGAGTAACCATCGGACTTCTGATTAGGTCAGGGTCAGACAGTTCGGCCTGGTATACTGGGATAAGGAACTATGTGGGCCATTCCTTAGTGATTTATTCCATTTCCTCCTCTGTAATATTATAATAGGACTAAATCTCTTCTTTACTTTCATATGCACGTGCAATGATATAAATAAAATGCCTATCTACGTGGAACTTTTCCATTGGCCTGAACTTGTGAAGGGTGTTCTATGGTATATGAGGGAAAGACTCAATAGCCCTTTTCAACTACAGCTAGTATCCATGGAACACCGCGTTCGACTACCATTCTTTCCCCATATCGCTCGAATACCAGAGCATGGTGAACTTCGTCGCTAGAGGTTCAAATGGCTTGATGTCAGGAAAGGTCCCTCCTTCTGGCATCTCCCAAGAAACAAACACGATGAGGATCAACAAACAACTAAAATGGAACTCATAGCCTTGATACTGAGCTTCACAGAAGTCCAATTCTAACTGGTTGACTAGGTAATTAGCCTAGTTCATTTGGAGTCCTTCCACGCATTTTCTGGTGAGGTCAATGACAAACCTCGTGACCTACGTGGGTCTATTATTCCTTAATAGCTTACCAAAAATCAACTAGAAATCAAGGTGCACTATGCCATTCTGAATGGAGGCTACCTTGTAGCCTCGTATCCCCTTATCCACATCACCATAGGTATCTTTAATCCTTTTTTGCAGGGCATGGTTTGCAACCTTCCATGGGTAAAATTCTTGTGGATCCGGTCCTTGCATGCTTAATCCGATGATCTTATGGATCAACGTCGCATCGACGGTGATGTGTCTATCCAGCCATAGATAACCACCATGGAAGCATGATAGCAGGAGTTTAACACATGCATTAACCTTTTGATGACTTCCAAAATGGGGTATCTTCATTACATTTAGAATAGTGGACTACGCAATGTTCATGGTCCACAGTTGGGGAATGACCTTCGATTTATTTCCCTTTCTCTTGGTCAAATATTTGTGTGATGCAAGCATTCCATAGCTCTTGTAGTCACCCAGATTATATTCCCTGATCTTTAATGTCAGAATATTCTCCAGCTATGGTTTAACTGCATGTATCCCCTTCGGGAGGTATGTTGTAATGAGGGTGTAGTCAAAGTCCCTTGGGACATTTTCATGACTCACCACACTAGCCAAGGGTGGGATGTAGTCAGGCAGGATGGATGGAATTAACTTCACATTCGCCAAGTCATCATGATGCTTGGTTATTTTCTTGTCCACAGCTCGAGATGGTCCGAATCCACGAGCCATCGATGGAGAGGCTTGCACTCCTCTCGTCGATGAATCTTGACTCCTATAGACATCATGTTCTCAGCCATGAGGTCGATTATAATTTCTTTGACGTACTTTTATACTGTGCTAATTTCGTCCGACATGCACACTCAAGATTGCGTATCTCAGTTTGATGAAAAAACACTCACTGCAATAAAACAGGTGGCGAAGTCTCAATGAACACAGTGCAGTAGTAGTCAACTCTCTATGGGATCAAATAATCACTATTTTCAAAAGTTTTCTCATTGCAACGTTCGACTAGATAAATAGAGAATGTCATAAAGGTTCCTTCCAATGGGTTGAAAAAGCCTTAACTATTGCAATTTCATCCGTTATGGCACGGTCCCAATGGTCCAATGGCAAGATTTCAATCCATCACTTCTTTCCTAACCATTTGGGAGCGTCGATCGAATGGTCATAATGCTTCCAACAGTCATATTGCTCTGTCATGGTGAAGTGCCAATATGCGTTGTACTAATATTCCAGCAAAGTTCAAGTTCTGGAAACCTTCCTTCTGCGAAGTTCTCTCTGGAGATTTTTGAAATTTTTCTAACCTTGTTTTCTTCTTGCTGAGCTTTCTAGCCTTCTTTCCCGTAATCTAAGTTACTGGGTTTATTTTTCCATTTTTATTCTTATCTTCTCTTGGCATAGTAACTTACCGTTGTTGATGATCTTTCATAGGGTTCAAGGGTGATACTTCTTCTCTGTTTGGGGTGGATGCTCTACTTTCTGGTACGAACAAGTCTTCCAAGTCTGTCTTTGTTCTGTCAGTTTCGACATCCAAGTCTCTGATCCATAGTAACCTCAACTTGTTCTCCTATTCTTCTATTAAGTGTGTTATTATCCTAGTCTTGAAATCTTCTAATTCTTTCTTTTTCTATTCTAGGGTTTCTTCTTCTCATTTTCTTCGACTCTGATCTTTCTCAATAAAGGTTTTTCCTAGCAGCATAGAAAATGGGGGGCGGTTCTCAATAAACTTAATGACCTCAAATTCTTCCTCTGTCAAAGTTCCATGAGCACGCATAGATGTCTGGGAAATTCTTCCACATAGGGTTATTAGCTTTCCTCTAAATAATCCTATTCATCCCAATGAGGGAATCATATAAGGCTTTCCCAAAATTTCCCAAGTTCTTTCTATCATGATATTCACCTTTGTTTCCTCATCCAGAACACAGTCTATGTCGAAGCCCCCTATTCTTTCTTCTATGCACTCCTTCTCTTTTAAGATCTCTGATAGATTGGTATCTCTGTGACTATTCAGGGTCTCTTTCATCTACAATAATATAGTCTCTAATTCTTTCTGGGATTCTGCCATATTTTTAGTCTCTTGGCCTTTCTCATGGTTTTCTTGTTCCATATTCATTCTTTCAAGCTTAACAATCATTCTAGGGAAATCCAGAACTTCATTGTCCATAGATTTACAACAAAGACAACTAGGTCTTCTACCAAGGCATTCGTTATCTAGATGTATCGGTCTTCTGTAACTATAACAAAGGGTTAATCCTCTCTTTCTCTTAAATGATCCCCAACCTTTCTTGTACTGCACACTAGGGTTATTTTAAGTAGCCTGCAAAAAATTATTTCTAGTATCATGCATCTAATTGTTAGTCCAAACATTCTTTCTATGCATAGGAATAACATATCTATCAGATCTACTCATATCAAATCCTCTTTCTTTTAACTATGCATTGATTTTCAGACTAGGACCAAATCTATCAAACATACCTAGATTCATATTTTCGAAAAAAATCACTTATCTTACTTTCAGCAGAGCACAAAGCTTTCAGATCTTAAAAATTTTCTCCGTTCTTGCCTTTTTCAGAGCACCAAGCTTTCAGATCTTAAAATTTTTCTCTGTTCTTACCTTTTTCAGAGCACCAAGCATTCATATCTTAAAATTTTTCTCTATTCTTATCTTTTTGAGAGCACCAAGCTTTCAGATCTTACCTCTTTTCTTCAGATCAGAATTTTATTCTTAGTATAGAGCTTCACAAATCAAGAAGCAGAGCTACGCACAGAGCTTTCTCTTTTCCTCAGTTCCCAACAATCACAGTTTCATGTCCCGACAACAAAACCATTTTTTGGCACAGGGGCAGACCCAGGGTTCAACGCTTCAACAATGCACCAACAAAACCCTAACTACCAGCCCTTTCGGCAACACCTGCGAAGAAAATGAAGTCTCACCCAAGGTAGAGGCAGGGGTGGTTGTAGGAATCAACCATCTACAACCTAGATGGGACACAGATCTGTGATTACATCACTCTAACAAAGCACTTAGCAGATAATATTCATTAGTAATTCACCTTTATTGACATCACAGGATCAAACCCTTATTTCAGAACAACGTAGTATACAACAAGATCTAATACATCTACGCACTTAGCATATAGAAATAGATCAGATATAGCATTCATTCACATTACTAAGCACTAACATATTATATCGGATGCATCTAACATATATCACTATACTAAGCATAAATCACATCAATAACACAACAACTATAATTCACAAATCAACCATAACATAGGATATACATGGTTCACCCTAATGTGGGGCTACGTCCACCAACTCTTCTCTTATTTATTGTCTTCTTTCAATCTTCTACAAGAACAAAGCCATAGGAACCCACTCCGCATAGGACAGGAGATCTGCACACACTTTGCCAGATCCTCCTTCCCTGAGCTAGGTTTAAGCACAAAGCCTTCTTACAATCTGCACACAAGCTTCTTACAATCACTTGCACTTAGCTCTGCAATTTCTTAACACAAAGTATGCACGAAGCATCCACAACTATTCATACTTAGCACATTGGCCTACAACATCGCCTCTTTACTTGCTTCACCTAGTTATCTATTTAAACATTACAAACAGGCCTAAACATGGGTAAACCCATGGGCTGACATACCCATACGCGTTACATAATCCCAAACCCAAAAGTTCCCTAAAAAGGGGCCAAGATCCCGCTATCTCCACTTTGACTTGTGCTCCACCTTCGACTAGCCTATCGAAGTCCCAAAATAGATGAAACATGACCAAGGATCTCCAAAACTTAGTCAAGGGCCAACAACACTCTTATAACAAAGAAGTCCACACTTCTACTACTAAGTCACTTTTCTAAACTTTCTTTGGATATTTTCCACCTTCACCCTTAGATGTTTTATATGGACAATAGAGAGTAGCGAGGAAGGACCTTATAGGAAATGTATTAAAATCATATAAATGTGTTGAGAAGATTAAGAAGATCCATTTGCAAGTATAGGAGACACTGAATAAGTCAAAGGAAAAGAACAAGAATATACATGACTAACAAAAAATAGAGAGAACATTTAGAGTGGGAGATGGAGTATGGTTACAACTGAATAAGGAAATACTATAGGGTTCTTGTAAGAAGATTAAGGCTCTATTATATGGTCATTTTGAGGTGTTGGAAACAGTGGGAGATAATTCTTATAGACTCGGTATACCCCCATAGATGCACACTTACTCAATAGTGAATGTGGAGAATCTAAAATTCTATGATCCCTCCATGTTGGATCGGGGGGGGAGCAGGTACTACCTTCCATAGAGGATTTAGCACCAGATGGTCAAGAAGAGTTGGAAGAGGACATAGTTTTGCAGAAAAGTTCCAGAAACACAAGACATGGGCATCATGACCTTTAGCATATTGGGTTGAAAGGACAACTTCCAAGCAAAAAACAATGGTACTCCAAGAACATGGTAGAAGAAAGTTTTCCTCACCTCATTCAGTAAATATTTTGGGGACAAAAATCCTCCTTAAATGGTGAGGTGTGATATGGATTAGATAATTATGTTATTTTTCATATATCTCGGTGATTTATGGGTGAAAATTTTGGAGGAACTTGTAGATCCATTTTAGTGATTGGTCCAAATTTGGAAATTTGGGTCAAAAAAACTGCTTAAAATATTTTGGAGCCACTTCAATCATCTAAAACTTACTATGGAGTCTCCAAATATATGCTTCACACTAATATATTTCCAACAATGCAAGAATCACCTCATTCAGAATTCTTATGCAAAAGTTATGCCCTCCCACAATTTGACCTACCCTATTGATCACCATGGTATTGTATTCGGTTGTAAGAGACACCCTTTCTTATAGATTTGTATCCCCGACTTAGGGGTGGTTTTCTGTTGATATTTGGAGCAAAAAATTATGGTTGGAAGAAATGTTCATCCTCTACAGTTGATTGCACATATGTTGATAAAAGATAAGTGTTTTTATCTCCATTTTACTGTTTTGATTATGGGTTTTTATTTGTTGTGTGTATACTCTAGGTTTGAGAAATTATATGCTGCTATGTGAATGTTAAAATTAGGTGCATAGGAATTTTTAGCATCACTGCATGCTTTTTTATTTAGTGGTATCGTAATTTTTTATTGGGTTGTGTATGTTGGCATACTGAGAGGGGGGGTCAATCAATATGAGCACTTTTACCACTTTTAACCACAGTATATAAAATTCAATCTTATCAGCAATATATCAGCAATGTATCATTTATGATTGCATTAAATATATCATGAGCATATAAACACAAACAACATCGCATCAAATACACAGTACACCAGGATTTACATGGAATCCCAAATGGGAGAAAACCACAAAATGCTTTCTTATATATCAAAAGAATACATTCATTGGAAGCACCAACTTCCCAATTCTCCAGCTACAAATGGAAGGAGGATATCACCCCCTATTTAAAATCTCCAACCTAAGGGAAGCTACAACTCCTTGAATTCTTTGTCTCCAACTAGAAGGAGGCTACAACCTAAAGGAATCTCCAACTCCTTGTGTTCTCCATCACCAATTGGAAGGAGGCTACAACCCCCTTTCCTTACCCCATCCTGCTACCCTGAAATATAAATGTAGAACAAACTATCACTACCAAAATCACTACCACTTTCACTACCACTTTTACTGTCACTCCCACTGTCACTTTCACTACCACTATCACTATCACCAACTTGTCATAGTCACTGTCAGTGTATCCAACCAACCTGTCATCATCACCAACATGTCACTGTCACTGATACAAAACCAAATCCTCCATCACCAAGAACACCTCTCAGACAAATGCTCAAAAATCACCAAACCATGTACATCAATCATCAACCATGTACATCAACCTATACCAACCATGCATGAAATATGCACATCAACTTGTACCATACCATGTACATCAAATTGTATCAACCATGCATCAATCATGCGCCAACACATGTAACAAACTTTGCATCAACCATGCACCAACACATGTACAAAACCATGCATCTACCATGCACCAACACCTGTGTAACACCCCTATTTCCCCCAACTTGTAATTAATCATTAATTAGGATTACCATGCTGTGGCATGGAAAAATTGTAAATGTATTATTGTTTGAATAGACAAACAACTAATTGTGGGGGTGAAACCTTGAAAGTAATGGGCATGATATCACTAGAGGAAATAATGTGAAAACTAT
>JASDQU010682307.1:30374-42641 GCA_032191745.1 Picea mariana | reverse complement strand
AAGCCTAGTGAGAACATGGATTGGATTAGAATCTGGGAGTCTCCTTCGACAATGATTTTGTTGTATCAACTGGAAATTGCTAGTGACTAATGAAGCAGACATAGATGTGGAGAATGGTTCCCAAAGCATTTATGAATAGTTCTCCTACTCTGGATTTCCCTGTGGATCTTAATGAAGTAAGGTGGAGGATGGGGGACAGTTTCCGTAGATAAAGCCTTTTATTTATGCTTCAACGGATTAGTAGATGGTAGCCATTGCTCAAGACCATATGCTAAGAAGATTTTCCTTTCATTTCCATGGGAATGGTTGGATTCCTTGAACCATGGGATAGGATTGATTTATTCTCGAATTTTGGTTTGAATGGGTTTTCATCTAGTCCATATTCTTCATTTTTGACATTTGAGGATGTGTTGATTGTGTTGATTGTGTTCTTTCTAGGTTTTCCATCGAAAAAATTATTAGGAATATGATCTAGGTATTATTGAGGATTGGATTTTCAAAACGAGAGATTATCCACTTTTATAGTGTTTGGATAATGGAACATTCCTACGTTTTTCATAATGGTTGAATAGATGGGAACCTTTTTACCAAAGATGTTATGCTTCTAAGTACGATTTAAGTATTTTTTCTATTGTTTCCTATTTATTTTTGCACATGTATGGAAAAAGGATGATCCCTAAGGATTGAAGCATTGATTTAATGAGGGTGATTTTTCATGGTAGGTTAAAAGATTTGAAAGTCTAGTTGTTCAATTTGAGATCTAGCTTGAGGGTGATTTTTCTTGGTAGGTTAAAAGATTTGAAAGTGAAGATGTTCAATTTGAGATCTAGCTTAGATAGGAGTTCTTTCCATAACGTATTTTTAGAGGCATTTTCCACCAATGGGCCCACTTATTTGGATGGTAGGGATCCTTTCTAAAAGCTTAAAATTCTAGGTTTTTAGAAAATTTCGATGAATTTTAAAATAAAATATTTTTATGATATCATAAAAATTAACAAAAGAAAATTAAAACATAAAAAATTTAATATTTTATTTTGAGATTTTAAATTTTAATTAAAATTAAAATTAATTATTTTATATAAAAAATTAACTACCCCCATAAGTGTCTTTATATTGGAAAAAGTTTAATCAATGTATGATATGTATTTGTATGGAATATTTGATGCAAACCCTCCTTCTCATGCAACCTCCTATTCTTGGATCGAATTACACACAAGCCAAAGTGGCTCTGGGGTCCTCATTGAACCCTTAGAACTATTTACCACATGTATTTTCTTCTTTTGCTACGTGAAATTCATGTTCGTGATGGTCTTCTTACTCCAACAGAGTCTTCACATGACCTCGGGCCTAAAATATGGGGCTTAAGATTTGGAAAGTGGTAACTTCGATGCTCTAGAAATTTGGGCTTCAAAATATTTACCCGCAACACACTCCAATTATTCTGAATGTCGAACTTGCAAAATCCCAAATAATTAAGGGATCAACGGTCCACAATAATCCTAGAGCCAATGATTGTGATCAACTTCAGAACTCTAGGCTTCTGGGTTCCTCGCTCCAACTGACCTCCAAACTCTTGAAATATCGAACACAAGACTCGCAAAGGACCACAATTGAATTTTGGCTTTGGGACTTCGATACTTTTCATGCGGAAGAAAATTTCAGTCACAATCCTCTAGAGAGATGAATTTTTGAATACTCGAAATCTACTAACAAGTGTTCCCAACAACCAAAGGTCGAGATTTACTCTGGAATTCGGGACTTTCAAAAATTATTCACTATGCACAACAACAACCAATCTTTCCCGTAGTGACAAATCACCGAACCACTCAGGGATCCAACAACTCACACTTCTCCTAGTGATCTACAATGTAGATTCACTCCGGGACTTCGGGCTTTGGGAATATTTCCTTACTTACAACAAATGACTTAAAATTGTCAAAGCAATAAAGTCTGAAGGACTTGGGGGTTTAACGACCACACTCCTTTCCTTGATCCAACGTCTATGAGGGATGTTGATACCTCCCAAACATCTCTCGTTCATTCTCCTTCAAACAAAGAGAATTCTCCTCTTTGGGGACTTACTCTCGTCCATCCTTGAGCTTTACCACTTGAATGACTTGAACCCTGGCACACACCTTGCACTTCCCTCCTGAGATTTTCTCTTAAAAGACTTGAATTCTAACGCACATTTTGTCCTTCCCTCCTGAGCTTGGGACTTAAAGAAGTCACGTGTGCACAACTTGAGCTATCTCTCCTCTGAGTTTGGGATTTATAAAAGTCACCCATGCACTCCTTGTGCTATCTCTCCTCTGAGTTTTTTCCACACTTACCAAACTGTCGACTCTGTGCACTCTTTGCACTAGTCTCCCCTCTGAGCTTTTACACTCATATGAGTATAGGCACACTCCTTGCACTCAATCTGCCTAACTATCTCTCCTGAGCTATACGAACATGTAGATGGTTCGGCCTCCACACTCCTTGGGTGGGAACTATGCACTCATTGCACCAAGATTTGATGCAGGAGCATTGCCAACAACAAGCGAGAGTGGAACAAACACCAACACATTTTGGCACATGATGAATTGTTTGAAATGTTTTGAAGTTTGATATGCCAAACATAAATGAAACAATTAAGAAAGGGCATACTTATAGATTGTAATCATCCCTTGAGCGTCCCACTCTCGTCTGAAGGACTAAGAGGCATTTATGTTAGTAAATGTAAGTAGATAGCTTTGAATTCTTAGATTATACAGTTTTAGGAGCCAGAGGGAAAATGGATATAGACACCCTCATATTGTATCATTTGTAACATTAACAAGATTAGCATGATCAATAGAGAATAGAGAACAAGAAGCAGAGAGTTGTGTAGAAGAACCCATGTATAGAAGCTCTGGATTAATACAGAGATCTTTAGTTCAGACTCATGGTGTCCAACTGCTTTCTGTGTTGTACATGTTGATTTATATATGCTTGTTTACTCTTCGTTATGCATTTGCTTTGATGCATGAATGTATGATTTCATATTTAATGTCTGAAATCTGAAGAGAGGGAGAATAAGGAATGAGTTTCAATTGTTTCTATGTCTGAGCAAGAGTTTTCCTGCAAGGAGTGCAGTGAAATTATCTGCAAGGTGTGCGTTGATAGAAGTCAGAGGTCATCTCTGCAAGCTCAGGAGGGAGAACATTGTTCTCATTCTCGCAGAAGTGCAAGTTAAGCACAGGAGCCATGCAAGGTGAGCGCAGGCTGAGTAGATTCTCAGAGTTTGCAACCTGTGGGAAGAATTGAAAGACGGTTGCTGCAAAAAGAGTGCACAGAGTCTAAGAATTCAAAATACTTGGAGTGTATTTGAATAAGTGCCGCAAGGAGGCATGCAGGAATTTTCTCGAAAGAACTTGAGGATTTTTCAATCAAGCTCAGAAGCGATAGAGTCTTCAAAGTTGTCAAAGAGAAGCTCAAGAGGGTCAGTGCCTTGAAGTATTAGAAGGGGGTGCCGCGAAGTTGTTTTTCAGGTGGACAAGATCCGTAACAGAATACTGTGCTCGCTTCACAAGAATTGTCAAGGAGGCATTGGATGGTCGGAATTCTCCATGGAGAATTCGCGAAGTCCCAAGAGTCGTCAGATCGTGCAAAGGAGCAGGGGAGTTACGGTTTAAAAACTTTGCATCAAGATTCGTGAGGTTGCATAAGGTGAAGTCGTGAAACCGCAAAGAATCTGAGCCATCCATTAGAAGGAGGACACGTGTCGCGAGATCACCCATATCGGGGATTCGGACATCGGAGCTCAGAAAGGGAAGTCCTTCAACTTCACAAGTGGCGAAGTCATGAAGAGGATCAGGACCGTCCATCTGAGAGTGGATAGGTGGCATACTCATCGACATGGAGGTCAGACCTTCATTGACCAATTTGGGGTTTCATGGGTTGAAGAGCCGAAAGCTCAGCATCAGGATTCATGAAGTTCCATTGTGGGACCCGTGTAGACTACGTGTCGGAATTTCAGCATTTCGGCATATCAGTGGATAGGAAGTCGAGACTTTTGTCCTGAAAGTCTCGAAGTCGTGAGTAGCGAAGTCGTGAGATAATTTCAGTCATCCATTTGAGGAGGACAGGTCACAGAGATTGAGGGATCTCGTGAACTCAGAGCTTCACCAGGTGAGAGGCCAAAAATTGGGTGCTCCAAATCGCGAGTGGCGAAATTGTGAGGAGCGATGATAGTCATTGGATCTAGAGAATGGGAGGACCGTTGGATCAGGAACCCCATCACCTATCGCGCATTCGAGGGTTCATAGGTTGAAAGGAGTCACTTTTGACATTAGAAGTTGCGAAGTGTCGAAAGCCAGGCACGAGAGGCATGTGGCAGAACCACAAGGTGGGCCTGGGAAATAGACATTGGGAATGAGAGTTCAACCCTTTGACTCACGAAGTCGCGAGTAGCGAGAGCGTGAGAAGAAATGTCAACATCGCTTCTTGAGTTTTTGTGAAGGGAAAGTGTCAATATTGGACACTCAAACTCATGAAGTGGCGAATAGCAAAAAGTGCTAGCGCTTAGCTTAGCTGGCGGTCGTGTAAGGAAGGTGCTGATAGAAGAAGAGCCATACTCGTATCGACATTTCAGGTATCGTGAGATTGGAAAAGAAGAGTCGGGAGCCTCGACTCACAAACTCGCGAGATTGCGAGTTGTGATAAGTGCCTTTGGAATTGGGCCTTGGGCATAGCATTGTGGTCGCACGGAGAAGTGGAGCTCACGCCTAGTGCTGGTTCACGCAGGGGAGCCTCCAAAAAGGACCCATGGATCGATAAATCATGATTCCAGCGGGGAATCGAAAGAGTCGATTTGGCTCAGAGAAGACAAAGAACAATCTTGTGAGCGGATATCGGTCCAAGGGCCAATAGGTTTGTGTCAGAGTGGTATCAAAGCTTGACTTTGTTTGTATCTTTCAGACAGGGAAAGTGAGAAAGGAAATCTCATCCATGCTGCTGAGAAGAAGAGACAGGCAAACACCTGATCCGCCAGAGGAGAGGGAAATGCCAAGACGAAGGTGTAGGCAGGTGCCAAATCTGGCCATGGAAAGAGAGATGTGTGACATACATGCCAGACTCGTGGACATGGAGACAACAAAGAGGCGTGCAGCTGGTGTTGTAGATGTTAGTGAATCTGAAAGCGAAGATGAAGCTGGACATGAAGGATAGGAGGTCACAACAGAACATGCAACAAATGAACGCTTGATTAGGGTTGTTGCAAGAATGGGTGCTAAGGAAAAAATGGATATTCCAGTATATAAAGGAAATATGGATGTTGAAGAGCTGCTAGACTGGATTAGAGCTCTGGACACATACTTTGACTATGAAGATGTCGAGGAGGACAAGAAAGTCAAAGATGTTGTCACAAGACTTAAAGGACATGTAGCATTGTGGTGGGATGAGCTACAAGCTGACAGACGTTGCAAAGGCAAGCAGAAGATCAAGAGTTGGGATAGGATGATCGCAAAGATGAAAGAGAAATTCATTCCCAAGGATTACTGGATCACTCTGTTTCGAAGAATGCAAAATTTGAGACAGAAGCTAATGTCAGTGAAGGAGTACACTGAAGAATTCTTTAAGATGAACATCAGGGTAGGTCATTGGGAAAGTGATGATGAAAAAGTTGTTAGGTACATGAATGGTCTGAGATACGACATTCAAGATGAGATGAGCATGATGACCATATGAACAGTGGAAGATTCTTATCAGATGGCTCTAAAATATGAAGAGAAGATGAGATGAAAACAAGGTCAAAGAGGCCGAGGAAAAAGTCAAGCTAGAGGCAAATCAGTTGCCCAGGATAGAAATAAAAAATGCAAGGAAGAGTGGAAGAAACCTCAGACTCAAACTGAGAGAGGTGGAAGCTCACAGAGAGGGCAACATATCGAACAGAGAGGTCAGTATGTTTATGGAAACATTTTTCCTCGTACCAGAGGTAGAGGAAGAGGAAGAGGTGGAGTGGTAAAATGCTTCACATGTGGAAAGAATGGACAAAAATCTTATGAGTGTCCAAACAAAAAAAAAGAAGGTGGTGAAACTCACATTGCTGAAGCATAGAGGAAGAATGTTGAGGCAAAGGATGTTGAAGGTGGAAGATCACTGATGATGCGAAAATTTCTCTTAACACCAGAGAAGGAGGTAGAGAGTTCGGTCCAAAGGAACAGACTTTTTCAGACCGCTTGTAAGACCAAATACTGGGCATGCAAAGTCATCGTGGACAGTGGTAGCACAGATAATCTCGTTTCTACAGAGATGGTAGAAAAGCTGGAGCTGGAGACGATTCAACATCCAAGCCCATATAGAGTTTCATGGTTACAAAAAGGACATCAGGTAAATGTCACTAAACAATGTTTAGTTGAGTTTAAAATAGGAGGGTATAAAGATGAAATACTCTGTGATGTTATTCCCATGGTTGTTTGTCATCTATTGCTGGGTAGACCGTGGTAATATGACAGGAATGTGATTCATAATGGAAGGAAGAACACATACACCCTAGAGAAGAATGGAAGAACTCACATGTTGCTTCCAATGAAAGATAAAGAGGTGAAACCTGAAGTAAGAAATGTTGTACTTCTCATGAGTGGGAAGGAACTTCTTACTGAGGTTAAGAAGAAGGATGAACCACAATTCATTGTGGTCAGGAAGCCTAAGATTGTTTTAACTAGTACAAGGGTAGATGATTTATCGGAAGAGGTTCAAAAACTGTTGGAAGAGCTTGCTAACATAGTAGTGGACGAACTACCTCATTCATTGCCACCGATCATAAGTGTAAGTCATCACATTGATCTCATACCTAGAGCTAGTTTGCCAAATAAAGCAACATATAGATTGACGCCGCATGAGAATGAAGAAGTCAAAAGATAGGTCCAGGACTTAATGGACAAAGGGATGGTTAGAGAAATCTTGAGTCCATGTGTTGTTTCGATAGTGCTCAGTCCGAAGAAAGACGGAGGCTAGAGGATGTGTACTGACTCAAGAGGAATTAACAAGATAATCATCAGGTACAAATTTCCATTGCCAAGGATGGATGATTTGATGGATTGCTTAAGTGGAGCAAAATTATTTTCTAAGATTGACTTGAAAAGTGGATATCATCAGATTCGTATGAGAGAAGGTGATGAATGGAAGATAGCCTTCAAGACCAATGAAGGGTTGTATGAATGGCTTGTTATGCTGTTTGGTCTAAAAAATGCGCCGAGTACTTTCATGAGGTTGATGAATGAAGTCCTAAAGGATTTCATCAGAAAATTTTTCATTGTGTATCTTGATGACATACTAATTTTTAGTAAAACGGAGGCAGAGCATCTGAAACAATTGGCCACATTGATGAAGAGGCTACAACAAGAGAAGTTGATGATAAACATGAAGAAATCCTCATTCATGAAGACATATCTCATTTATTTGGGATTTGTTATTTCCGTAGATAAGTTGAGGATGGATCCATATAAGGTGGAGGTAATTAAGAATTGGCCACCACGGAAGAGTATATTTGAGGTGAGAAGTTTTCATGGATTGGCTAGTTTCTACTGGAAGTTCATGAGGAATTTTAGTGGAATTAGTGCACCGATGATGGACACAGTGAAGAAGAGACACAAGTCTTTTCACTAGACATAAGAGGATGAGAAAAGTTTTAATTTGTTGAAAAGGAAAATCACGGAACAACCAATTCTAGTGTTACCTGATTTCAAAAAGACATTTCAAGTAAAATGTGATGCAAGTGGATTTGAAATAGGGGCAGTCTTGAGCCAAGAAGACAAGCCGATAGCATACTTCAGTGAGAATCTGAATGAAGGCAAATTAAAATACTTCACATATGACAAGGAGTTCTATGCTATTATTCAGGCATTGAAGAAATGGAGACACTATTTGATTCCTAAGGAGTTTGTTTTATATAGTGACAATCATGCTTTGAAATTTGTGGCTCAATAGGAGAAATTGAATCAAAGACATGTTAAATGGGTTGAATACATACAGAACTTTACTTTTGTAATCAAGGATATTTCTAGAACTGCTAACAAATTTGTTGATGCTTTGAGCAGGAAATGTTTGTTGTTGCAAGAGTTCAGAGTCAAAACACTGGGTTTTGATGATCTCAGGGACATGTACAAAGATGATCCAGATTTTAAAGAGGCGTATGAAGCAGCTGAGAATCCAATTCTCAGAAAAAGAAGTCAATGGACAAAATACATAATCCAGGAAGGATTATTGTTTAAGGGTAATCAACTTTGTATTCCAAAATGCTCCATGAGAGAGAATTTGCTGAAGGAGAAACACAGTGGAGGATTGGCCGAGCATTTCGGTCATGACAAGACGTTCTCAAAGTTAAACGAGTCATATTTTTTGCCACGGATGAGAGCAGACATCAAAAGATTCGTGGACAGATGCATAATTTGTCAACATTCAAAAGGGAAGAGGCAGAATGTAGGCTTATATCAACCATTACCCATACCTGACAGACCGTGGGATGCGGTAAGCATGGACTTCATATTGGGGCTACCAAGAACACAAAGAGGGTTTGATTCAATATTTGTGGTAGTGGATAGATTTTCTAAGATGACGCACTTCATACCGTGTCAGAAAACCAGTGACACAACTCACATTGCGAATCTTTTTTTCAAAGAAGTCATTCGACTTCACGGCTTACCAAGGAGAATAGTTTCGGATCGAGACACCAAGTTTGTGGGACACTTCTGGAGAACCTTATGGAAAAAGTTGGGAACAAAATCRTCGTTCATTTCATCTTATCATCCTCAGACAAATGGATAGACAKAATTTGTCAACAGAAGTTTGGGAGACTTGCTGAGGAGTTTAGTGACTAAACATCACAATCAGTGGGACAACATTCTGCCACAGGAAGAATTTTCTTATAATGATTCAATCAATAGAAGCACAGGGCAGAGTCCATTCCAAATTGTTTATGGGACACAGCCAAGAGGAGTTTCTTAATTGAGGGATTCAGAATGGGATGAGATAAGAAGTGTTAGTGCAGAAGATTTTTCCAAAGCAATGAAGGAACTTCACAACCAGGTGAAGGAGCGATTGAAAAACTCAAGCTAAGAGTATAAGTGCAGAGTAGATCAACACATGAGACAACTTCAATTTGAGGTTGGTGATTTGATTCTGGCACATCTGAGAAATGAAAGATTCCCAAAGGGGACATATAACAAACTGAAGATGAAGAATATCGGACCATGTAAGGTCTTGAAGAAATTTGGGGCAAATGCTTATGAGATTGAATTACCCGATGGGATCAAAATTTCTCTGATATTCAACATCTCATATTTTTACCCTTACAAAGCTAAGGAAGTAGAAATAGGTAATGAACAACCAGAGGTTCAATGGACTAAACAGATGCCAATTGTAGAGAAACCACAGAGGGAAAGCATACTACACAAAAGAGTTAGCAAAAGGACAAGAAGAAGGGAATACTTTGAATACTTGGTCAAGTGGAAGGGACATCTAGTTGAAGATGCCAACTCGAAAAATGAAACAGAAATCCAGAAGCATGGACAGATCCTGTGAGAGCTCATGGATAGGAGCCCATAAAAATTTTCAAGCAAAGGAGTATGATGCAGGAGCATCGCCAACAACAAGCAAGCATGGAACAAACACCAACGCATTTTGGCACATGATGAATCATTTGAAATGTTTTGAAGTTTGATATGCCAAACATAAATGAAACAATTAAGAAAGGGCATACTTATAGATTGTAATCATACCTTGAGCATCCCTCTCTCGTCTAAAGGACTAAGAGGCATTTATGTTAGTAAATGTAAGTAGGTAGCTTTGAATTCTTAGATTAGACAGTTTTAGGAGCCAAAGGGAAAACGGATATAGACACCCTCATATTGTATCATTTGTAACATTAGCAAGATTAGCATGATCAATAGAGCATAGAGAAGAAGAGGCAGAGAGCTGTGTAGAAGAGATCATGTATAGAAGTTCTGGATTAATACAGAGATCTTTAGTTCAGACTCATGGTGTCCAACTGTTTTCTGTGTTGTGCATGTTGATTGATATATGCTTGTTTACTCTCCGTTATGCATTTGCTTCGATGTGTGAATGTATGATTTCATATTTAATGTATGAAATCTGAAGAGAGGGAGAATAAGGAATGAGTTTCAATTGTTTCTCTATCTGAGAAAGAGTTTTCCTGCAAGGAGTGCAGTGAAATTGTTCACAAGGTGTGTGTTGACAGAAGTTAGAGTTCATCTCTGCAAGCTCAAGAGGGATAACATTGTTCTCATTCTCGCAGAAGTGAAATTTAAGCACAAGAGTCGTGCAAGGTGTGCGCAAGCCGAGTAGATTCTCGGAGTTTGCAACCTGTGGGAAGAATTGAAACAATGTTGCTGCAAAAAGAGTGCACAGAGTCTAAGAATTCAAAATACTTGCAGTGTATTTGAAGAAGTGCTGCAAGGAGTGGGCGTAGGAATTTTTTCCAAAGAACTTGAGGATTTTTCAATCAAGCTCAGAAGGGATAGAGTCTTTGAAGTTGAGGAAGAGAAGCTCAAGAGGGTCAGTGCCTTGAAGTATTGGAAGGAGGTGTCGTGAAGTTGTTTTGTAGGAGGACAAGATCCGTAAGGGAATACCGTGTTCGCTTCGCAAGAATCGTCAAGGAGGCATTGGACGGTTGGAATTCTCCATGGAGAATTTGTGAATTCTCAAGAGTCATTGGATCGTGTAGAGGAGCAGGAGAGTTACAGTTTAAAACCTTTGCATCAAGATTCGCGAGGTTGCGAAAGGCAAAGTCGTGAAACCGCGAAGAATCTGAGCTGTCCATTAGAAGGAAGACACGTGTCACGAGATCACCCATATCAGGGATTCGAACATCAGAGATCAGAAAGGGAAGTCCTTCAACTTCGCGAGTGGAGAAGTCATGAAAAGGATCAGGACCGTCCATCTGAGAGTGGACAGGTTGCATACTTGCCGACACGGAGGTCAGACCTTCATTGACCAATTTGGGGTTTCATGGGTTGAAGATCCGAAAGCTCGGCATCAGGATTCATGAAGCCATGAAGTCCAAACTCCAAAATGGTGGGAAGTTCCGTTGTGGGACCCATGTGGATGACGTGTCAGAATCTCGACATTTTAGCATATTAGTGGATAGGAAGTCAAGACTTTTGTCCTGCAAGTCCCGAAGTCGCGAGTAGCGAAGTTGCAAGAGAATCGCAGTCATCCATTTGAGGAGGACAAGTGGCAAAGGTTGAGGGATCTCGTGAACTCGGAGGTTCGCCAGGTGAGAGCCCAAAAATTGGGTGCTCCTAGTTGCAAGTGGCAAAATCACGAGGAGAGATGATAGCCGCTGGATCCAGAGAATGGGAGGACCGTTGGATCAGGAACCCCATCGCCTATCGTGCATTCAGGGGTTCGGAGGTTGAAAGGAGTCACTTTCAACATCAGAAGTTGTGAAGTGTTGAAAGCTAGGCACGAGAGGCACATAGAAGAACCACAAGGTGGGCCCAGGAAATAGACAATCAGAGCAAGAGTTCAACCCTTCGACTCGCGAAGTCGCAAGTAGCAAGAACGCAAGAAGAAAGGTCAACATCGCTTCTCGGGGTTTTGTAAAGGGAATGTGCCAAGGTTGGACACTTGAACTCGCGAAGCGGCGAGTAGAGAAAAGTGCTAGTGCTTAGCCTAGCCGGCGATCGTGCAAGAAAGGTGCTGACAAAGGAAGAGCCATACCCGTATCGTCATTTCGGGTATCGCGAGATTGGAAAAGAAGAGTCAGGAGCCTCGACTCACGAACTCGCGAGATTGCGAGTTGTGACAAGTGCCTTTGGAATTGGGCCTTGGTCATAGCATTGTGGTCGCATGGAGAAACGGAGCTCGCGCCTAGTCCTAGTTACCTGTGGATCGATAAATCGTGATTCCAGCAGGGAATCGAAAGAGTCGATTCAGCTAAGAGTAGACAAAGAACGATCCTGTGAGGGGACTCGATCCGAGGGCCGATAGGTTTGTGTCAAGATTTCAGAAGAGAAATAATTGAAAGTTATTTTAACATTAAGGATTCATTCAACCAACCATTAAGATGCACACACACATAAACACAGAGATAATTAACGTAACATTTACCGAGTTACTCAAAGATAAGAAAACTCAAACTTTTGAAAACAATTATCTTCTTCTATATTCCTTCACGAAATATTTACAAGGATTTTAACAAGTATTAGCAACTTTCAACTTCTTTTTAGCTACAAGAACAACCTCAATTGAGCATAGATTACATTGATTTATACATAAAGAACTTCT
>JASDQU010682307.1:10895-21310 GCA_032191745.1 Picea mariana | reverse complement strand
CACAAGAATGAAAGATTGCCTCCAAGACCCTGCCCATTTCCAATCATTGGCAATCTCCACCAATTGAGACTCCCCGCTCACCGTACTCTCAAAGACCTCGCTGACAAATATGGTCCCATTTTGTCCCTGCGCTTCGGCTCTGTCCCTACCGTTGTCGTTTCTTCCTATCAGATGGCCGAACAGGTTCTTAAAACTCATGATTTTATATTTGGCAACTGACCTCCAACACCTGCCAGCAGACACTTCTTGGCATTGGCTCCCTATGGAGATCATTGGAGGCACATAAGGAAAATATGCATCTTGGAACTGCTGACTGCCAAAAGAATCGATTCCTTGAAGCATGTCCGAGAGAAGGAGGTGTCTGCGATGGTCCGATCAATTTGGGAGGAAAGTGAGAGCGGCAGAATCCCAGTGAATGTGATGAAGGCCCTCTCTGGTGCCCTAGCAAATATAATTTGGCGAATACTGGCGAGGAAGATATTTTCTGAGGATGACTTGGGAACCGATGGCAAAGGATTCAAGGATCTGGTACTAGAGGTGTCAGTTGCGTTGGGAAGTTTTAATATTGGAGACTTCATTCCTTCCTTAGATTGGCTCGATTTGCAAGTTGTCAATCGGCGGCTGAAGAAGGCCAACTCAAGATTTGACGCATTCGCTGAAAAAATGAAAAAATGATAGACTACCATCTTGATTATCGCATGGCTATGGCCTCGAATGGCCAAGAGGAGGTAGAGCTTCATGTTAATGATTTCGTCGATGTGCTTCTGGAAGTGGATGAGACCTATACGACAGAGACCAGAATCACAAGGGAAACCATCAAGGCAGTTATATTTGTATATCTGTCACACGTCGGCCATTGGCATTTTACTCGAATTCTCATTAAACTCCATAGATTTGCTTTTTCTGAGACGAGAGGATTAACTAACTGTGTTTATTTTTGTGTTTGTGCAGGAAATGTTCGTGGGTGGAATTGAGACGATGACAACTGCGTTAGAATGGGAAATGAGTGAGCTGCTCAGACATCCCCATGCAATGGAGAGATTGCAGGGAGAAATCAAATCGGTCGTGACATCCCCATGCAATGGAGAGATTGCAGGGAGAAATCAAATCGGTCGTTGGCCAACATCGCAAAGTGAACGAGTCGGATCTGTCAAGCATGGAATACCTTCACTGTTGTTAAATATAATGTAACCTCAACAGGCTGACTGTACACTGCCAGCTGTCCTGGCTAACTATATTTTCTTTTCTTGATTTGCTTGAACCTATTTAACTCAGCTATTTTCCTTTCGCACATAACATCTTCATTAACTCTTCTCATTGTACTTTCTTCTTACATTCTTAATATACTGAATATAGTTTTCTGCTCTGTTCTTTTCTCTTTGCATTTCTTGCTTCACAATTTATCATGGTATCAGAGCAACAGTAGTAAGCCTCTTCACACAGGCTGGAGAGGAATATGATCCTCACAGTGCAGAGCTTACACGGATCACGAGAGCACGCTTCACAGACTTTTCACAAGGCTTGGAAAGCTGTTCGCAATACTCTCAAAAGATCGACGTAGAAAGCTTGCCGAGAAAGCAGAGTGCTATACGCTCAAAAGATCGAGGAAGCTAAAACTACAGAAGGAGAAAGTTTAAGTAATTGTGACAATTTCAAGATTCGTCAAAGATTCATGAAGAAAAGCTTCAGAAGGCAGAACCATTGAAGAATTCAAGGTGATTTGTTCAAATTCATGAAAGATTGCTGCAGAAGGAAGAATCGTTTAAAGAATTTCGGGAAATATCTCTCCTCCATCACAGATTGCAGCACAGAACAGTAAGCTTCAAAGAACTTGTAAAATTCTTTCAAATCTTTAAAAGATTCACGAATTTTTCTTTCGCAGGAGAAAAACCTTGCAAAGACAGCAAATATCACGTCAAGCAGCAAAGAACAGTCATCGCAGCCGTAAGATCCATCCTGCGAAAAGATCTAAGGCAAAAATCTAGTTCGGAAGTGACGATGAGAGCGCAGAAAAGGTGAAAGAATTTCAGCCATTAGATTTCACGTAGAGGACCGAAAGTCGTCGGATCCGTGAGAAAGTGCACAAGGTTTAGTCCTCTGGAGCGCACAGTAGAAAATTTGACATGCGAAGTCACGAAATCCTAATATCATCTAGACCGTCCATCAAGGAGGACCCATGGCGAGATCTCGACATTTCACTGACTCGTAGGGTGTAAAGGTCAGAAGACTGTCGTGAGAATACGTGACTCACGAAATCCTGAAATCATCTGGGCCATCCATCTCAGAGGACAGGTGGCAGTCGATCCAGGCACCATCTCATTTCGTCATTTCAAAGTTCACGTTCTGGAAAACTCTGTTACAAGAGTTCTAAATTCATGAAATAACGAATCACAAAATCTCGAAATCCTCTGGACTGTCCACCTTAGAGGACAGGTGGCAGCAGATCGAAGCCCCATCAAAATTTCAGCATTTCAGAGTTCGCGGTTTGGAGAACGTCGTAACAAGAGTTCAAGAGTCGCGAAATACCAATTTGATAAATCCCGAAAGGATTTGGACTGTCGGATCATCAGAGGATCTGGACCGTTGATTGTCCAAGGGAGATTTTCGGCAGTTCACACACCGAGACTTTGAAGGACCCAGGATCGTCGCAACAAAACTCCCGAAGTCTCAAAACGCTAAATCCAAAAAAGGTGTTTGAATAAGCGCTAGGATACTTTGGATTTCAACAAATTGAGGGACAAAGAATCGACAAAGGCATCGCGATTCCCCGATTCGCGAAAATCCGGTAGCACTTTAACATTTAGGCGTGTGGTCACATTGAACTGAGACTAAGGGCCAATCCAAGGTTGTTAAGCTCTGTTTGGCATTTCGACGATCGGAAGTTAGAGAGACAAGGGTTCAGAGGACTCGTATAATGAAGTCCCAAAGTCAGAACCGTGAATCCAAAACCGGCGAAGTCGAAACTCATGAAATCTTGAATCGCACAGTTCCGAATTCATTGCAAGAAATCAGCAGACCTGGTTTAACCGCAAGAAACAAGTAAATATGAAATTAACCAAACATTTAATTTTTGTTTTGTTCAAACTCTTTAAAATGGAAACGTCTAGCAATTTAGGACCCACTCAGGGCTCGATACTTCTTGGAAAGAACTATGAGTTCTGATATCTTTGAATGAGGTCGTTCTTGCAAGCACAAGAGTGCTGGGATCCAGTGGATCTTGGATATGTGGAACCAGATCTAGCAGACCTTTCCACCATGACAAACCAATAGAGAATTGCTCAGGCAACTCAGAGAAATAGAGAAAATAAAGCTAAATTCTAGATTCAAAATTCAGTGGATGACTCGATTTTCCCAAAAATCACAGGTGTTGGTACTTCAAAATAGGCCTGGGACATCCTTAAATCAGCTTACCAAGGAAATGACGGAGTCAAAACAGTCAAACTGCAGACCTTGAGGACACAATTCGAGACTTTAAGAATGATAGAGTCTGAAAATGTGGATCAATTTATGACCAGAGTCATGGGAATTGTGAACCAAATCAGATTGACTGGTGAATCCATCCCTGATCAATGCATTGTTGAGAAAGTCCTCAGAAGTCTACCAAAGAAATTCAAAATTGTCGTTACAACAATCCTTGAATCCAAGGATCTGTCACATTTTTCAACAGATGAACTAATCGGTTCCCTGGTGACAAATGAGACCAGACTACATCTCACAGATGAGTCAATCTCCAATGCTTTCAAAACGCAATTCTCCTTCAGTAGAGGGAGAGGTAGAGGGAAAAGAAGAGGTCACCAAGGATGAGGGAGTAGTCCCAATAACCCTCACTCCAGTGGAGGTAACAGACAATAGTATCCGAATCAAAATTTCCAAGGTCAAGACAACAACACCAAAATCAGAATTTCCAGCCTCAAAGAGGTAGAGGGAGAAGATCAAATGACAAAACAAGCATGTACAATGCTATTACTGCAAAAAGTATGGGCACTATGAATCTGAATGCAATAAGAAGCAAGCAGATCAACTCTCAGGCAGAGCACATGTGTCAAATCATACGGGAGAAACCTCAGGAGGTATGTTTCTCTCATGCCACAAGCCTGACGAAAAACCTAAAGATCTCTGGTTGGTGGACAGTGGATGCAGTAATCACATGATAGGTAGCAAAGATTTACTTGCATGCATTGATTCTTCAATCTCATCTGATATTACACTTGGAAATGATTCCTTAGTCAAAGTTGAAGGAAAAGGATCTGTACCTATTCTTACTAAACAAAATGTAAAGAAAGACATAAACAATGTCTATCACGTTCCACATCTGAAACATAATCTGCTAAGTGTAGGAAAACTCATTGAACATGGCTATAAGGTACTTTTTGAGGGAGCATCTTGCAAGATATATGACAAAACCCCCAAAAGAAAATTGATTTCTGAAATCCACACGACTCAGAATAGGATGTTTCCCCTTACACTCAAAACTCCAAATCTGATTCAACCATATGCACAAAGTGCATCCACCCTAAATGAAACAATGGTTTGGCATACAAGATTTGGACATCTACTTTTTAAGAGTCTAAGTCTTCTTCAGAAGCACTCCATGGTCAAAGGTCTTCCCATCTTCAAAGAACAAAATTCCCCATGTGAGTCTTGCATACTTTGAAAACATATGAGAACTAGTTTTTCATAGTCATTCAATCAAGCCAAACAACATCTCGAACTAGTTGACACTGACCTATGTGGACCAATGCAAACAGAGTCAATAGGTGGTAGCTTTTACTTTCTAACGTTTATTGATGATTTTAGCAGGAAAATCTGGATCTATTTTCTCAGACACAAGGCTGAAACTTTTGCAAAATTCAAGGAATTCAAAGCAGAAGCTGAAAAACGGAGTGGAAAATATATAAAAGTTCTCAGATCCGATGGAGGAGGAGGATACAACTCCAATGAATTTGCAAATTTCTGCAAATCACAAGGCATTATCATGCAAACAACAACCAGGTATACTCCACAACAAAATGGAGTGGTTGAAAGGAAAAATCAGACAATAATGAATATGGAAAGAACACTTCTCAAAGAGAAATGTTTGTCAAAGATTTTTGGGCTGAAGTAGTAGCATGCTCAGTTTATCTCTTGAATAGATCTCCAACCACAAGTCTAAAGATGAAAGTCCCTCAAAAAGCATGGAGTGGGACAAAGCTAAATGTTGCACATCTAAGGACATTTGGATGCATAGCATACAGTCACATACGTTCCGAATTAAGGAATAAACTGGACGATAGAAGTGAGAAATGTATCTTTACTAGATATAGTGAAACATCTAAAGCCTACAGGCTTTACAATCCAATCTCCAAGAAACTAATTCTCAGCAAAGATGTAAAATTTCTGGAAAATCAATTCTGGAATGAATCAGAAAATCAAGAACTGGACAGTCAAAATCCATTGCTGCCAAGTTTTGAAAACACAGAAAATTCAGGACAACAAATACCTCTACCTGCTCTTCCAAGATTGCAGGTACAAGGACGATCTGAAAATTCTCAGGATAACTCAACTTCAAGTAAATACTCATCCTCTGAAATTCAAAATCAAAGAACTCGAAGTTTGAGATAAATCCATCAGCAGTTGGATGACTTTGAACAACACAACCTTTCTGCTTTAATGTCATGTCAACCTGCATCTTTTAAGGAAGAAATTAAGGAGCCACATTGGGTTCAAGCCATGAAGCAAAAAATTGAATCCATTAAGAAGAACAAGACATGGGATCTTGTTGATTTGACAAGTCACAAGAAGAGTATTGGGGTCAAGTGGGTTTCCAAAACTAAACTCAATGAAAAAGGGAAGATTGAAAAACACAAGGCAAGACTTGTTGCCAAAGGATTCTCACAACAACCTGGCACTGATTATGGTGAAACTTTTGCTCCAATAGAAAGATTAGACACTGTAAGGACTCTATTGGCCATAGTAGCCCAACACAAATGGAAAGTATACTAGATGGATGTCAAGTCAGCATTCCTAAATGGTTTTTTAGAAGAAGAGGTGTATGTCGATCAGCCACCGAGATTTGAAGTCCAAGAACAACCAGCCAAAGTATATCGGTTGAAGAAATCCTTGTATGTCTTAAAGCAAGCTCCAAGAGCTTGGTACAATAGAATTGACACTTACCTGATCAAAAGTGGTTTCAGCAGAAGCCAAAATGAGTCAACTCTTTACACCAAAAGAGATCAACACAATAAATTTTTGATTGTATGTTTATATGTTGATGACATGATCTATATTGGAAATCTTGAGTTAACAAATTTTAAACATGCCATGCAATCTGAGTTTGAGATGACAGATCTTGGCATAATGAAATATTTTTTAGGGATTGAGGTTGATCAATCAACCAAAGGAATTTTTGTCTGTTAGAAAAAGAATGCAGTAGACATCATAAAAAGATTTCGCATGGAAGAATGCAATCCAGCAGAAACCCCTATACCCCTAGGCACAAAATTGAGCAAGAAAGATGAAGGCCCTACAATGGACCCTAGTCTATACAAAAGTTTAGTAGGCAGTTTGTTGTATCTTACAACAACTAGGCCTGACATTATATATGCATCCAACCTTGTTTCCAGATTCATGGAATCCCCCAAAGATTCTCACTGGAAAATGGCGAAATGGATTCTGAGATATGTTGCAGGAACTCTCAATTTTGGCTTATGGTACACTAAATCTGATAGTAATCAACTTTTTGGTTACACAAACAGTGATTTTGCAGGCARCCTAGGTGACAGGAAAAGCACATCTGGACATGTTTTTCACCTGGGCACAAACTTGATCTCATGGGCATCAAAGAAACAACCAATTGTATCGATATCTTCTGMAGAAGTAGAGTATGTTGCTGCTACCTCAGCTTCTTGTCAAGCTGTGTGGATGRGAAAAATATTAAAAGATATGTCACATACAGAAAATGATCCAACTCCTATCTTCTGTGACAATACCTTAGCAATCGCTTTATCCAAAAATCATGTGTTTCACGAGAAAAGCAAACACATTGACACTCTCTTTCACTTCATCCATGAGCTAGTCAATAATGGTGATATTGCACTTCAATTCTGTGGTTCTCAAGATCAACTCACAGATATCTTCACAAAGCCACTTGGAAAATCTGTTTTTAATTTTCATAAACAATACTTGGGCATAATCGGTGTTGATGTTTGTAACTTTTGAGTTTAAGAGAGAGTGTTAAATATAATGTAACCTCAACAGGTTGAATGTACACTGCCAGCTGTCCTGGCCAGCTGTACTTTCTTTTTTTGATTTTCTTGAACCTATTTAGCTCAACTATTTTCCTTTTGCACATAACATCTTCATTAACTCTTCTCATTGTACTTTCTTCTTACATTCTTAATATACTGAATATAGTTTTTTGCTCTGTTCTTTTCTCTCTGCATTTCTTGCTTCACAATTTATCAACGATGTGGTGAGAGAGACGCTACGGTTATACCCCCCGTTGCCGTTAGCGCTTCCCCATGCATTTTTAGAGCCTGTGACAGTAGCAAGATACTATCTACCTTCGAAAACAATGGTAATAGTGAACGTGTGGGCTATAGGAAGGGATCCCATTGTGTGGGGGACAGATGCTTCTGAATTTAGGCCGGAGAGATTTATGGAGGTGGAAGATCACGGATCAGACTTTGCAATGCTTCCGTTTGGGGCAGGAAGGAGAGGATGCCAAGATATGAATGAAGCATGTGCCTCAACGATGCCAAGATAGGTTTTGTTGTTTTCTCATCCAACTTTAAGGTTGCCTGGTTTCCTAAACTAAATATGTAATCTATGTAGAGGGGAGGGGAAGCTATTCATGGAGTATAATTAAGATAATTGTAAGCTCATTATCAACGATGGGGAATGGGGGTAGAGAGTTATTACGCCAATAGGTGTTCTCCTTATTGGAATCAGTGGATTAATCAACCTTTTAATCTTAAATTTAAATCTTAGGGTTGGCAATTGAAGATGCTGCCATATTCTTCATCGTAGTCTCAAATCAATGAATGAGATTTAATTTCATAACTTCATTGCATTTATGAATGCTTACATTTTTCTTGTTTACTTTTTCACATTTACTTAATATGATTAAGGAATTAATGCCCTAGCCATTGATTGCCACTTTTAATTGATTAAAAATGATTAATATGTATAGAGCCCTTCATTTCTACATTCAATATTTACCTCTTCATTTCTACATTCAATATTTACCTCGGATTAACAGTGAATAGTGAACACGAATTTACCAATGTGAAGCATTGCCACAACGTTGAATGTGAAGCATTTCCACGATGTGAAGTGGTGGTTAAGTTGGACACATGATGCGTTTCAATTAACACAAGCATGATGCGTTTTAAGTTGGATGCGAAGGATTTCAATTATTTCTTGTTGCTAGTGAACGCTGAATGGTGAGACTAGGTGACATTATGCTCTTCTCGGAGAGAGGCCTTCATCACTTAAGTTTTTACACTCACCAACGATAATTACCAGTTCCAGAACAAGGTGCATCATTTTCCTCTAGTTATCGTGGATGATAAAGATTATCTCTTATAATTTTGTTTTGAAGTTTTTAACCTCATAGCGGATTACTTGGTGTTTTCTTTACATGCAAGTTGACAAGATTTAGGTTGGATGTCTTGCCCCAAAACTGCATACTTAGTTTTTCTTAGAACCTCAAGGTAACAGTGTAATGATGATCTTTATTCACGATTGGTAACCAGGGTTTGAGTCTTGTATTGATATTCCTGCAAATTTAATTAATGCCAAAAGTYATTACAGTAGCCTCRTAAAATTGACAAATGGCTACTTTGTTTTTAAAACAATCACTTACAAAAGGTTGTTTTCAGATTATGTTTATTGAATATGAGATTAACACAGAATATAGTTAATCAGATTCCTCCAAAAAAGTTTTTGCTAAACTTTATATTGAAATAAACCAAAGAGTCTAATTCATTAACCCGCAATGCTGCAGGTACGGAAGGCAATCAATTCTATCTTTCATATATTTCTGTGACTTCCATCTTAAATCCTACCCGTCAACGAATATTTGAATAAAAGTACTATATTATTTTGTAATCAATTAAATCAGTCCTAGCTTTAGCTTTGGCTTGTTCTACTCCTTACAAATTACTATTATTACGTCAAAAGGCGTATACCTATTGATAATGGGCATAATTAATTACCTTTTAATCTAAGATTATAATTTGATGGCTAAAAATTGAAGATACTGACATATTCTTAGTCGTCTTTCCAAATCAATGAATGTGATTTACCAAATCAATGAATGTGATTTACTTTTCATAACTTTCTTGTATTTTTGAATGCATCGTTACCCTGTTTACTTTTTAACATTTACCTAATCATATTAAAAAATTACTGTAACACTATATACCACGTTTAAATAATTAACCTTTTTGCAATATTAATGAAACACAGTGCCACATTTAAATTTACGAGAGACACGTTCTAAATTTATGGGAGACGAGTGCCTCATATACCTGAAGTGTTTTGCAATTATTTATGATATACACCATGCTTGGATGCAGATTAAATTTTATGAGGGACACGTTGAAATTTATGGGAAACGGACGCCTCATATACCTGAGCCAATTTAAATTTATATTGCAATTTTGATTTATGATACACAGGCCACGTTTTTTTTATTGCAATTAAGTTCTTTTACTGCATTTAATACTTTTACCTACGATCGACATGGCCAAGTGTCTTGTGGGATTCCTTTGGATGGTGCGCTCTACAATGACATTTCCACTCCCTCAGCTCGCGGTTTATCTCCACTCCATCGAATAGCGGTTTCACTTCTACACTTTGCTGCATAGATCTCTGTTTACGAAATTCCCTAATCCCTCTGCATTTCAAATTTGTCACTACCMTGGATTTATTTTMTGKATTTCTAAACCTTGGATAGTGHTGTTTCTCGATYGCTRGCATGTCACTRGATCAGACTAGATCGTTTGGATTGATGAACCTTGGATAGTCCGATTGCGGGATCGCTCACCTTTGGTTGGATCATAGTTCTTCATCTATCGCTTGCGTATCTCTGGTGGCTTGCTATTTACAGCCTTCTTGGGTGTATGGTAAGACTTAAAATCATTGCTGGGGTACGTTTTTTATTTTCAAAACATCTAGGGTTTCGAGACATCAATAATACTTTTTACAGTTTTAATAAAAAAAAAATTGGATATTTGTGTTTGCAAGGTAAACATATAGTGGAGATAAAGCGCTGGAAGCTATCAATTACTTTCACCATCTATAGAAAATATGCAAAACCATTCAACCCACAGAGAAAAAATAAAGGCCAACTCTGATCAAAATGCAAAAGTTGCATTACAAGAATTTCTTCATAAAACTCCACCGTTGGAAGAATCGGATTCAGAATACCC
>JASDQU010682306.1:32908-46610 GCA_032191745.1 Picea mariana | reverse complement strand
AAATAAAGTCACTTTAAAATTAGAAGGTACATTTTATTAAAAAGTCACTTTAATAAAAGAACCACTTTCTAACAACTTTATAAAAAACCCATTACAAAGTTAAGTGCCTGGTAGTGTAAATATGAGGTAACATCCGCATTCAAGACAAAACATGCGGAGTACCTCCCGAGCTAAAAAGCTAACAATATCACCTAGGAATTGTTAAAGAAAACACCACCAAACCAATCCAAAGCCAAGAAGGAACAAATACCCTAAGGTGGAGTGTCACTCATCAATATCACCTACCCAATTGGCATCAAAAAAGGCAAGAAGATGAATGTCAACACATGCGGAGTAAAGAATGTCAGTGTGACTGCTACGCCTAAGATAGTACAAAATGCACTTAGTGGCCTACCCTAAGAGATATTATGGTAGTTGCGGGAGGTATTGACCTCCACTTGTGACCTTTGATGAGATTAGAATATTCCAGGAAGCAAGAGAAACACTAAAAGACTTGGACATAACCCTAGAAGAGAAGTCAGCTAAAGAAAATATTTTATATTGAGTCTTTAGCACCCAAAAAGAGAAGTCAGCTAAAGAAAATATTTTATATCGAGTCTTTAGCACCCAGAAAGAGAAGTCGACCCAGACAGCTTGGCAAAAGCAGTACTATAAATACAGGACGCATGTTCTCATTTGAGACAGATATCTCAGAATTGCAAAAATCCACTTGTGCACACTGCAGAAGTCTAGTAGTGCGCAAGTCTGGGGAGCAGCTGCAGTCCTGCAATCTGTATTTTCGGTTTTTTTGGGTTGGACTTTCTAATTAGTCTTGGTTATCTTTGCTTGGTGCATTAGCCTTGGTTGGCTACTGATTTGCTACCGGAATTCTTCTCCCTATCAAGGTCAAGGTGCTCGAGGGTGGCAATAGTGCCTATGGTTGGGTGACAATATTGCTATATTGTCTATGGTTAAACGAGCACACCCACTTTTCTAAAAAATGAGGGAGGTTTTTGTATATGAGCTCGTGCTTAAGAAAAGCCTCTTTCAGTTTTTTAAAATACCTCTCCATTTGGTCAGAGTCTGAGTTTGAAATTCACTGCAAAAACAATCATTTCCAGAAAATCCCTTGTTTTTTGTTTTCTCTTTTTTCATACAAGACTGCTCCAAAACTCTTTTCTGAAGATAACAAATGGTGTCTAAAGGCTAAAACATGTTTAAATGCATCCCTGAGAATCACAAAACCATCTCCAAAGCCCCTCTTCATTTGTTCTAAAAAGACCTCCCACCGAGCCTGTTCCATCAAACCTTAGTAGGTCACGCAACTCTGTTTCGACCCAGCGCACTGCTTTGGTGATTCGGGTGCATCGCCTAGTCGACATTTCATATAGCTTATTCTACCATCTAGCCATCGCGTCTTCCAAATCCTTGTCATATGAGCAGACAATCCTCCATCTCAGTTTGCCATCTACGATCACATTCACATAATCTTCCTTGCGCCCTATAATGTTATATATGTTCTCACTGATCAAGCTCTACGCGTCCTAGTTTATAGGCTCATTATACCTATCACCCTGGTCTGCATCCAATGGAGAAATGACTCGCAAAGTGTCCATCTCAAAGGACATCTGCTTTTGTTTCAAAATTCAGTACGGCATTGTTATCAAATGCCCAGTCAATGCTAAGCAGAGCTGGGTAGGGGTCTTAGTCGTCCATAATCTCGATTACTTCAAAGTTTGCTTTAGTTTTTACCCCATCAATGTTAACTTCAACTTTCTCCAATCTACCAATTGGATAAATTATGTACTGATTTTCCATCCTGAGTTGAATGGGGGACCACACCAGCTTTGGTTTTCCCATCAAATCTAATGACTTCTTCGGCGATAAGTTCACATTAGACCTAAGGTCCAACATAACACCTTCCATCTCATAGCTTCCTAGCTCAGATGTCATTTGGAACTCTTTGCCCATGCGCTTTCTCATGCTGACATGGCACACGTCCCTCTTTGGTAGCGGAGCAAAAATAGCAATTTTGTTCTCACCCTCCCCCATGCATCTTGTCAACATGTGGGTCAATTTCTTGGTAACGATGGGATCATCAAATACGTTAAGAAAATAACGTAAGAATTCACTTACCTGGTCCTCTGAATTAGTCTCTAGTTAAGTATTGCATCATGTTTCTTCACGCATCGTGTGTCACCACTCTTCGTGCACAAGTATCTCAACCATGCGTCACTACTCCTCGCGCACAAGTATCTCAACCATGCGTCACTACTCCTCGCGCACAAGTATCTCAACCATCGCCTTTTGTGCATCCCATAGGAATTGCTTTTGTTGCGTGGCATCAAACTTGGAAGTGTCTACACTACTTTCATGACTGTTCCTTCTAATTACTATCCTGAGCATTCTCCTTCTACAAGTCGACTCCCATGCAGATACCTCCTCCGGTTACTACCCGTATATCAATTGCTTCTTTCAGCTTCTATTCTTCACGTGGCTCAGGAGTCAGCAGACACCATGTTGCAATGCCCCTTTTTTCTTCCCATTTTGCCAATAACTCAAGGCAATCCTCCGTGACATGGTCTACGCTGTGGCAATATCCACACAATGCGTGTGAATTGGTACAAAAGCGTGACAAGTGGCCTATCTCGCCATAGTTAAAATAGGTAGGTGGCCTTCCTCCTCCCCCACGGTATCCTCTTCCTCTTCATCTTCTGTATCCTCCTCTCTGGCCTCCTTAGAAGCCTCCTCTGTCAAAACCTCCATGGTCGAAGCCTCCGCGGTCTCCACCCTTATTCTCCTCTTGGACTCGGTAAGCATCTACAGTATACTTTTTCATCCGATGCAGCGACAAGCAGTTGTTCACATCATGGCCCATGGATTTGTAAAACTCGCAAAATGAAGTGTACATTGTCTTCTGATACTTTTGCAGTGTTGGGCAATGGGGAGGTACATGACCCCATTGTCTACAAATTTCACACCACTCTATCTGTGGCCCTATAGGAAACGAATTCGGCACGCCAGTCGTTGTGTAACTTCCCATTGCAGGACACTCAATCCTATGGTGACCTTCTGCGCGGCACAAAGCACACCAGACATTCTTGCGCACCACCTTAAATTTGCCATATCTTGTAGTTGCATGGTGAGGTTCACAAGCTAAGATTGTACCTGCACCAAACCTGTCGACATCTTGCCACCTCCTAGAGTAGACGCTAAGCGCATTGCAATTTCCACAGCTTTCGACTAAGTCATTACTTTCTGTTTGGTGAGTGAGACTCGAATGTGTGGTAGGAGCCCGACAATAAACCATTCTCTTTGTTGGACATCCTGGATCTGAAATGTCAATCTATCCAACAGGATCTTGAAACATTGGTCATAATCCCACACGTTTTCTCCGACTTGTTTCTTAATCCCTTTAATCTCAATTATACATTGTGATTCTAACTTCGATTTCTGGAATTCTCCAAGGAGATATCTCTTTATCTCAGTAAGCGACCTTGATTGTCCTGCAAGCACAATAACCTTGTACTTCATGTACCATGTCACAGCTCTGTCTCTTAATGTGGTTTCTACCTACGCGATCTTGGATGCCTCGTTTGTGACTCTTTTCACATGCCATATAGCTTCACACGTTAACCAGTGTTGTTCCACATCAGCTCTTCCCGTCCCATGAAATGTGAGAAGGCTGAGGGTTGAATCCTGGTTGGCCATAATCTATCTGGAACTAGATCTTCCTGACTGACTACTACTTACTGTTGGTACTTATATTCTTTCTTGTGAAGTTTCGTTGACTTCAACTTCTACTCCGCTGGTATCTTCTCCTTCTCTTACCTCTGAACTTTCTTCTTCTACTTCTCTTGTCTCTACACTTTCTTTTTTTGTTCTTTCTTCTTGATTAAAAATGCTCGAGGTGTGGTGGTTCACAGAGGGGGTTCCTCCATACTCTCTCGTCTTCTTCGATGATGGTTCCAAAAGAGTTCCCTACCTCGAGCCACGCAAGTCTCCTTATAACCGTCGAGATCTCTTCTCCTTATTGGAGGGCTCCTTCATCGCTATTTTCTGTTGCGTTGATGTTACTATTTTGCACCTCATCTTCCTCTACGGACTACATCTATCACTAGCCAAGGGGATCTAACATCGTCCTCTTCAACTCTACTACCACTATCTCTAGTATCCTCACTTGATACCTCATTCTTAACACCACGTCCCTTCGACGGCCTCCCTTCTTTTGTGCTCCTCTCTAGCAGAGATCTTTCTCTCGCACACCCTTCTAGCGCGGCTCCTCTTCCTTGCTTCTTTGCTTGACTCGCCTCCTTAGCTCAGTTCTTCTTTCGTATTTCTCGGCGCTTCTTCTTCTATACTCTTCAGGATCCATTCTCTCTCACCTCATCTCATCTTCTTCCCAGATCTTTCCATCCCCCCCTCCGCGGGGGGGATTTTCCATGCGCATCAACCCCTTCTCCACGAATAGCATTTTGATCCACAGTGGGATTTCTTCCAACAACCTTCTTCTAGGGCCAGCTGCAAACTTTCTATCAGCACCACTGAAAGATTCACTGCATTTAACTACAAACTCAACAATATACCCTTCTATCACAAGATCAAACCAAAAATCGATGGCTCTGGCCCACTTATTGTCCACAGATTTCAACTTATTGACCGCTTCTTGGTCCCAAACCAACCGTTCTTGGGCTCGCCATATAGAGTTAATCTCTATCTGTCTCTTTATCCATTCATGGAACACACAAGGAAACTCAGCAAAGAAAATTTCATGCAGATTTGAATATATGTACCTTTGTTTCCATCGTTCCAGGTTGATTTGCAAGTTCATGGTCTCTCATTGCACAAACTCCTCCTCCTTCTCAGAGATCCATTCTTCTATCTCCTTTTTGGAAGGTTTCCAAGTCATGTCCTTCCTTCAACATGCAGCACAAAACCATCAGGTCCCAGCAACGGATACACTTCACTACAAGTTGCACATTCAATCCTATTTATTGATAGCCTCACTCTATTCATTCATGATAGCAGTATACCAGTCGCACTCAGCCTAACATATCCAACAAGCATTCATTTAAAACAAAACTCATGATAGAAGATCACTTGGGCCTCAGACCTTCATTCATTAACCATAGATAAACATTCATATACATGGAGAGTCATAGTCTACGCTGAGACTCATTAAGATTAAACCAGAGACCTGAAAACTCAAATCTCAATCGACTTTCTCTCTCATATTCTACTTACAGCTCTACAATTACAATCAATATCTTTTTCAATAGTAACAATGAATCACAAGTTAACCAAAAACCCAACCCTTAACAACCAAATACAAGCTAACCCTTACATGTTCCCATGCATTCCTTATATTTCTACAAGAGCGTAGCAATCATAACAAACTTGCCAGCTCACTAACAACCTCAACCATGACGAGTCGATCTGTTACAAAAACAGTTACAATCATTACAAAAGATCTTTGAGGATTTGATATGCATGCAAACCTTACAAGTCCTTGAGCAGTGCAGAACTTGTGGCGTGCACGTGGTCTTTCCCAAACCTTAGGGTGCCAGCAGTCTCCAATCCCAGTGACCACTAACCAAGTTGATAAACACAAGAAGTTGAATGATTTCAATAAACGGTGAACATAGAGGTACCTTTAGCAAAGGCATGGTTGATGATGACTTTGACTAGATAGTGCAGAGTCAATAAATAATCTTTGTGGATGATGACTTTGACTAGATGGACATTGAGCCACTCGCAACACTAGAGGTTCCAAGCACTAGTGATGTGCCTGGAGGTTGAGGCAACCAAATGAGATAAAGGGTGATGAGGAGGATACTGGGTCTAAGGGATGGTTTTGATGATATATTGTAAGATTTGTTGTAGCATGATTTTTTTGGACTCTGGAGGCCATTTAGAGCCTCAATGCTTATGTATTTGGGTTCAAATATGTATTGCATTGAATGCCATTTTGCTATATTCACCCTCATATGCTATATACATGAGCAAACTTCACATATTTTGTGTCCAATGGTTTAGATTTGCATGGATGAAGACGAATATATATTTTTTAATAAAAAATAGAATATTTTATGTATTTTTGTACTATCAATTCTTTGTTCAATTTTTTTTCCATATTTTGGCTGTTCCAGTTCCGGTCCAGTTCTAGTTTTGATAATATTGCTTTCAATAAGCGCTCCCTCTAATGGTTTAGATTTGCATGGATGAAGATGAATACGTAATTTTTAATAAAAAAAAATTTGAATATTTTATGTATTTTTATACTATGGATTCTTCGTTCAGTCTTTTTCCATATTCTAGCTGTTCCAGTTCTGGTCCAGTTCTAGTTTTGATAATATTGCTTTCAATAAAGGCTCTCTCACATTGTTACTAGTTGATTCTGGTTGTTGCCCATAACAGCAAGCCTTCAAACAATGTCCTCTAGTCAAATGCTCTTAGATAATATAGAAGGGGGCATTCAAAACTAAGAGAAATAGGAGAGAGGGACATTGTGGGAATGAGAAAGTGGTAGTTAAAACTTAGGGAGGGGAACAACAATCCACTCTGATTACTTCATGCAATACAACCTTTGACTGAGGTAACCAAACCCTTAATACAGAGCCCATTTCTTAGAGGATATTGATCCATCCTCAAAATAGATAGTGCAGAGTCAGTCAATAATCTTTGTGGATGATGACTTTGACTAGATGGACATTGAGCCACTCGCAACACTAGAGGTTCCAAGCACTAGTGATGTGCCTGGAGGTTGAGGCAACCAAATGAGATAAAGGGTGATGATGAGGATACTGGTCTAAGGGATGGATTTTGATGATATATTGTAAGATTTGTTGTAGCATGATTTTTTTGGACTCTGGAGGCCATTTAGAGCCTCAATGCTTATGTATTTTGGTTCAAATATGTATTGCACTGAATGCCATTTTGCTATATTCACCCTCATATGCTATATACATGAGCAAACTTCACATATTTTGTGTCTAATGGTTTAGATTTGCATGGATGAAGATGAATATGTATTTTTTAATAAAAAGTTGAATATTTTATGTATTTTGTACTATCAATTCTTTGTTCAGTTTTTTTTCCATATTTTGGCTGTTCCAGTTCCGGTCCAGTTCTAGTTTTGATAATATTGCTTTCAATAAGCGCTCCCTCTAATGGTTTAGATTTGCATGGATGAAGATGAATACGTAATTTTTAATAAAAAAAATTGAATATTTTTAATAAAAAAAAATTGAATATTTTATCTATTTTTATACTATGGATTCTTTGTTCAGTTTTTTCCATGTTTTGGCTGTTCCAGTTCTAGTTTTGATAATATTGCTTTCAATAAAGGCTCTCTCACATTTTTACTAGTTGATTCCGGTTGTTGCCCATAACAGCAAGCCTTCAAACAATGTCCTCTAGTCAAATGCTCTTAGATAATATAGAAGGGAGCATTCACAACTAAGAGAAATAGGAGAGAGGGACATTGTGGGAATGAGAAAGTGGTAGTTAAAACTTAGGGAGGGGAACAACAATCCACTCTGATTACTGATGACTAGCAACAAAGGATGGGAGAGAGAAATGTAGCTGAGAGATTGAGCGGGTGTGAAATGGGAATGGTAAGGAATTAGTGACTATTGAATGAGATAGAATGTACTGACAAATGAAAAGATGCAAAAGATTGAGGATATGGGAGCGATGTAGACCAAGGTAAAACAGCATGATGCAATGGCAAATTTATCTATGCAAAACAGAAATGCGGACTAAGTAAAGGCAGGAAACAATGGACTACAAAGGAGGTGCTCTTAGACCAAAATGGATTACTGCAGCAAATAAAAAAATAGGCGGCAGGAATAGAAAGTACAAGGAATGGTATAAGTTGGAGTTGGGAGTGTCAGGTGGCAAAATGGAAGTAATAATAGAATGCAGTACATTTGATTATTCCCGATTCCAAACAAACAACATGGCAAACGGGAATAAGCACAATGATTTTAAATTTCTTTAGCTTGACTTAGCTACCAGTACTGTGTAGCTGAATGCATTAATTCTCTGCTCATTAAATAATAGAAAATAAAGGACCGAATTACATATCTAACACACAAAAAGGCCAGGCTATGAATTAGCATTTACCTTCATTATTGTCTTCTGCCGAGGCCAGAGAAAGGGGAGTACATGGAATTTGCCATTCAAAGGAAGCGAAAAAAGTTTGGTGGTCTGCATCCGGAAACGATTTCTTGAGATACTTTTCTACAGCATTTTTGCTGGTAAACCAGGCCTGTTTCTTGCCACGTTGCAGGGTCTTGGGTAAAATCAAGTACCTGTCCGCCCAAAACCCAGATGCAGTCCTCCTCCTCCCAACCTTCCATTTCCACTTATCTCCCGGATTCGGCCATTCCCCTGGAGCGTAAGGAAAGCCTTCTCCTCCCTGAGAAGGTCCCACGGGCTCCAAAGACACATTTTCTAGGGTTTTAAGGGTTTCACAATCTGAACGGGGTTTCTGTACATCAGGCGTTGAAAGAGCAGAATCGAAACAGCCCGGGCTTCCCGGAACCGAAGCTCCATTCGCATCTAAATCCATTTCATCACAATCCCCGGTGGCGCCATTTTCTGTAATCCTCCCTCTCATATTTGCATAATCCAGGGTTTCTGTCTGACTTTTCGGCCAGTCATACGTTGCGAGCTCGAATCCTTCCGCGTGCAGAGAATTGAGATTTTATGTCCAAGCGTCGCTGCATAATCCAGGGTTCCTAGCCTACTTTTCGGTCGGTTCTACGTCGCGACGTTGAAGCATGCCAAGTGCAGAGAATTATGATTTTATGACCAAGTGTCGATCGGTCACTTTACTGTTACTGTTGGTGCTATGAAAACATACGTAGCATGTGGTCTCATGGAGCCCACTTTCATGCCAACCTTGTGGTCCCATGGAGCCTACTTCTAAGGGAAATAAGGGGAGATTTCTAAGGAAAATGAGGGGAGTAAGTAGCGCATTAAAATCGGCATCCCCTTTCCCTGGTGATTTGTCACAAGAGCAAAACTTTTGGGTGAGCAGATGTTTTCAATAACATACTCTATCAATGATCATGTTTCATGATTGTTGTCAATGTGGGATAATTATAAGAAGGAAAAATGTATCATTTTAGGATGTGCGCGTTTTTTACATACTCTAACAATGATCATGTTTCATAATTGTTGTCAATGTGGGATAATTATAGGAAGGAAAAATGTATTTATCTCAATTGTTGGTTTTTGTTACAAATAAGGATCATTAAAAGTATCTTGCCTATTGGGTTATTTATGGATGTCTCCACGATATCAGTTTGAGTGAATATAATTTATTTTCTAGTTTTTTTATATGAAATTGTAGGGTGATAGTTAGAGCGAGGCAYCGTGTTATTGTGAGGAGGAAGGAGAGAGTGGAGTCAATTTTAGTGTAAGAGTGAAAAACCTTAGAAGAGTAGAAGAAAAGAGAAAGAAGGAAGGYCATTAGGTTGATTAGGGTTTTAGGGTTGATTATGTGACCAAGGGTTGTAGATTAATTATGTAGTTTAATTAGGTCATATCAATTAACAGAAGTAATAGTAGGTTAACAAAGGAAGGCAAMCTAACTAGGGTTGATTTATTGATATCCTTTGGTGAGCTAGGTAACATAAATGTTGAATATGAAAGAGAGATGAAAAGGAAGGAACTCACTTGGAAGAACATCATTGTAGGTGTTAAAGCTACTTGAGTTGAAGATGAAAAATGCCATAGTCTTCTAGTAGAGGGTTTTCTCCACTTGAACAAACCTACACACATTGTTACTCCTTTCATCTTAGTCTCCAATACAATGTAATAAAAACACCTAAATCTACCATAAAAATGACGAAATAATGAATGATGTATGGTGACCCAAAGTGCGCTTAGAAAGGTACATCAAAATGTATGTTTTATATCAAAATGGATCGTCTACTCATGGGACATCACCTTAGGATCTGCATTTGAAAATTCAAAAGCTTGAGGTTCAATGAGAATTTGAAATTTTACTAGCACTTGCCAAAGCTTCTTGAATATATAGATGCATGCACATCTATTGATCCTCTTAAGGAGTGTTGCAAACTAAGTTATCGGTCTATTATTATTGAAGTTGTCGTTCAATTGGCACCGAGAGACTAAATCTCACTATCAAATAATGTTGCCTTATAATTGTTTTGGCATCCACATATGCCTCCTTGGCCATCTGACACTACCAACAAGATTTATTTGCTTCAATTAAATATGTGTGAGGTCAAATTTAACATCTAATAGTAATATATATATAGCATTTGTGTGTAAACACAAAATAACAGTGGAAACAACATTACATATTGTGAATTCTGTAAATGTCCATTTAATTAAAAGCATTAGCAAAACAAAAGGCATTCTACAATGAGATAACCATGAATACATATATGTAATCAAAGCCATGTCCACCAAATTGGTCACTGAGGAGTGATTTCCACTCAATCATAGGACTTAGCAGTGGCTTCTATCCCCAAGCTAGACCATGATACCACTGGGGTGAAGGAAGCTCTTACGGTGCTCTAATCTCACTTAATCCAACCCATTACTCTCGTGACAAGCCCAAGTGCTCAATGCATAGCACTCCAAGTCCTCATCTAGCCATCACACAACCATGGCACTCTCTTACACTACCCTACACGACACAATGAAGTTTATGAAATGTTTCATAATCTAATAAAATAGTTTACTTCCATAAAGTTTAAGCAATATTATGACTAATTGTCATGAAAACCTACACASTTAGAAGTGAATTGATTGTAAGTCCAACACATCCTGAATCYCRAAAATGCCCAATAATCCATTGTGCCAAGCGAAAATGCATAAGAATCAATCATCCTCTACCAAGTCCAAAGACCATCCCTRTAAAGTCCAAAGATTGTCAAGTGAACAAAGATGTTCACAAAACTACTCCCAAAAAAATTACACATAAAAGATTATCAAGAATCTAGCGGGCAAAAAAAGTGTAGATAAACATMTCAATCTTGTATTCTATGAAACTATGTATAAATAATTGTGAATGATTCAATCATGAGTGAATCATAATCCTACCAAAAACCACTAAGAAGTAAACTAGGTGAACTGTCAATATTACCTCGAATCCTAAAACTAAATTGTAGAAAAATGTCAAACAACCATGAAAGTCATAAGTGACTAAATCCTTAAATGCCAAAGTGTGGCAAACCATCCATCAAAATATCATTGATGCCAATGTCCTAAAAAAACTAAAAAACCTCAAGAATGCCAAGTGTTGAACTGTCTTGGTGAATATCCTTCGATGGTCAAACTAACAAATCCAATATCCTCAAAATCAATCTTGAAAAAATAATTAAAAAACATCAAGTGCTCCATGTTGATTAAATTGTCAATTCCTTCCTTAATATGTCATCCTAAGTAAAATAGAATCCTCGAGAATCAAATTGAGTAGACTCATAAAGTTGAAACTTGACAATCATCATCGAAAGGTCAATAGTCCTAAGACTTGTGAATCAACAAATTCAATATACCCCCCCTGAAAAGAGAAAAGGGTAACCATCTTTCCTTTGAGTGAAGTGTGAAGACTCAATCCTCAACTCGAAAGACAACTTCAAGTGGACCCCAATCATGCCCTAAAATCATCAATTCCTAAATCAAAACATTCATAGCCATTTGACAACTTGGCTAGGAAATGCAATTTTAGTAGGTGGTTGGTAATCCTTCTTCTTGTTTTCCTCGTCCAAGTCTTCCTTCAATGCTACACTAATTTCAGTTTCCTCAAACAAAAGAACTCCAACTCAAAATTGTCAAGATCAATTTTATCATCTTGCTCCAGTAAAAAACGTTGGTTGTGCTTGAAGCATATCCACACTCTTGTGCATTACTTGTAAACAAGGAATGACATTAGTGAGAGTTCCTTTGTTCATGGGAATTGATGGTCTTGGAGTTGTGGTTAGCAATGTTTGTAGTAAATTAATCATTCCTTCAATTCCTACCATTATGTAGTTCTCTTAGAACCAAAGATGCAATATTTGCAAAAACTGCTAAGTCTCAAATACTTCTAAGACCCGTTTCAAGCCCCCTTATTCAATTTTGAGTGAGTTTTACAAAACAATTATTTTGAGACTCGAGCATCAATCCTTCTAAGATCTTTGACCTCTAAATATCACAACAACAAAAGCAATCACCAAGTATAAGTGAAAAAATGTAAAACAATCACTGCAATTGTTGCAACAAGCTACCAAACAAATTACATCACAAGCACAAGCATCAAAGTGTCGCAATAAAGCAAAAATAATCAAACACCTTTGATCCCCCATTCAATTTTGGGCCATATCGATATCGCCAAGCAAATAAATAGAAATAGAAATCCCATCAGTCTACAGTCATACAAAAGCCTTTACTTATACCTCCAATAGTTCTGAAGGGATTTTTCCAACTCCACCCCAAAGTAAGACTCCTAATTTAAATGGACTCAAGTATGTCATAGCCAACATTGTTTATTAATGCCCAACATTGTTTATGAGTGATGATTAAAAGATTGTTTCATTGATCATAACCCTTTGCTTTCCTTCTTTATAGGAGAATGCTTTAAGTTGTGTTTTGTGCTTATTTTTAAAATAAAAAGTAAGATCATCAAGATGCACCAACATTGTCACAAGACATCAATATTCATCATGACACACACATTGTTCCATATTCAATTTCAAGTGGCTCTAAAACAAGCTTTTAGAAAATAGTTCAAGCTCTTATTACAATGCAAAAACACCAACACCTTATATCCTCGATGCTAAAACACCTCACATCCTCGAGTTCTAAAAAAACCTTATAAGTCCAATAAACACCTCACATCCTCGAGTTCTAAAAAACCTTATAAGTCCAATCACTTGCAAAATATATCTCTTTCTAGTCACATTTACAAATTCAAATTCAAGATAACTTTAAAAACACTTTATATAAAGTCCCAAATTTCAAAACCTTACTTTAATTCCCATATTCTTACCATGCCTCAAAATTACTCATATTGCTTTGCTTATACATCGTTACCATTGTTATTGTTTATGGTGTAGAGGGTAAACTCCTTTTATACTGTGGGATATATTTGGAGAGAAATGATGTGCTTATTTCCAACATGGGTTTCTTTTTTCTACGAAAGTGATGCTCGACTAATTGCCCCTACGTAGATGTCGTCCAAAGTCAATCAAGCAAGCATGGTAAGCTTTTTGTTGTACATAATTCCGAACATCGGTGCATGGGAAGCGGTTTGAAACTTCTTTGATTGGAGCATATCAAACACCTCTTATTCCTCAGCTATATTCTCCTCAACTCTACCTACATGCCAAATATTACGAATATAATAACCAGCGATAATGGATCATGATCATGCCCAAATGTTTTCCAAATAGTGGTAGCCACATTTAGGTACTCTCCCCATTGTACAATGCCTTTTGGAATTTAGCATAGACTTATTATCCTCACACTATACATCATCATCTTCAAACCATTGTTTTTTAGGGATAGATCTATCATTAGCATCCTTTCACTCAATTGCAATTACAACTGCAATTTTATTTGTAGTAATCTTTGAGCATGTCAACTCTCTATCCAACATCTCCCTCTCTTTATTCATTTCTTGAATGTTTTATTGATAATCATGCATTACAACATTTCACCTTGGATGAAGCATTACTCATACATCTACTACACTAGCAGT
>JASDQU010682305.1:15581-33294 GCA_032191745.1 Picea mariana | reverse complement strand
CTATACTAGAGGATTCTTGGTGTTTATCTCTCTTGCATATGATTTTTGTTTCATCTTTTAATGAATGGATTAGCTAAGGTGGTGTGCTGGGCCACTAGGAAGGGTGTCCCCCTTCCTTGGCCAACTAGCAGAAGAGGATCAATAGTCAGTAGCAAACAAGGCGCTAAAGGGAATAATTTCTATGCTAGTTTTCTTATCTATGTTAGCGTCAATCAGTTACATAATTGTAATAAAGCCTTCATCAGTTTAAGCAAGCAAGGCTATGTCTAAATAAATGATTAGTCAGTTTGTGTTAGTCATTGCTACAAGAAACTTCTCTTGCCAGTCTAAATGCGCAGAGAGTCGCAGAAAATAAAAGCAACAATTACCTTTGTAATAAGTCACTTTGTATTATTAAAGGGGACATTTTTCTCTAATACACTTGATGAAACTTTTGATAAATCTCCTTGTCTCTCCTCTGCATTTTACAATTTTTCATGTGAGCGAGTGTAGTTGTTGTGCACCAAAGGAAATAGTGTGCCCTATCCATTACTCACTTGTTTGCTTGTTGCATGGGAATTTTTGAGGGAGTGCACATTGGTAAAACAAGTTTTCCCTCTCTAGAAGTGAGTTTGTTGTTGTTGAGTGTGTTCCTCACACAACCAATGCGTCATTCCTCGAAGTGGGTCGATGTTTGTTGAGTGCACCTTGTTGACCACCTTTTTCAACTAGGTTTCAACATCATGTACCATGAAGACCTTTGGCTCAATAGGGAAATTCCCCCCCAAAATTCTTTCTCTCTCTACGAAATGTTCAATACCCTACGTGGGAAGATTTTATAATGTAACATGTTAGCGTGGGTCAAGATTTGTAATTTAGTGGCCTGAGACTTTATCATTAGGGAAGTCCTTTCATTGAGTGTTTTTTACCTTAGGTAATTAATTTTTCTTTTTCAACGATTTTAATTACTTGAGTTTTTCACTCAAATTTCCTCCAAAGTGGTGAAAGGTGTTCTAATGATCAAGCCCAATAGGTAGATAAGGGATGAAAGTGTTGTATATGACCATTATATACATATCCTAGAGTATTTCGGAATTTCATTAAGTTTTGATAGGATTTTTTAAGAATTAAAATTTCCGTAAACTGCGAATTTTTAATTATTTTTGATGTAAAATATAGAAAATTGGTCCTTGGGGATTTTGTATAGGGGTATGAATGCTCAAATAAAATGGATTATGACCCCCTACACCCTTGAACCAATTTTCAACTCAATTGGACAAGTTTTGCTAGGTCAATGTCCATGAGGAGTCCAAGTCAATCAACAACCAACAAATAATTGGCTAAGGTAAAAAAACCAAATTTTGTAAAAGTGACTAAAGTCATGGAAAAGAGGGGGAAATGATTCCTAATGTCTTTCCTAAGTTAATAAAACATTCTAAAGTGAGAAATTACCCCCCATTGCCAAGTTCTAAAACGTTATTGAATTTCCCTAGCAAGAGGGGCGCCCCTCCTTTTCATGAATGTTTGGAAATTGTAACAACTCAAAGGTTGGGAGGGCCCCACGCCTTGGGCACCCTCCTTGGTGCTTGGTTGAGTGTTTAGACAAGAGAAAAGGGGGTTCTTGAAGGTTGTGGAGCCTGATTATCTTCCTGATTCAGAGATCTTTGTTTTCAACTGTGTTTATACCCCATGTAGACTTTACACCCTGGAAGAATGTACACTCCTCCACGCGGGGGAGTGCAGAGGGGGGTGACCCCCTCTGCGGGGTCCGGGGGCAAGTAGGGGTTCGGGGGGTGAAGCCTCTGTAAGAAAAATTTCCTTGTAAATGTAAATTTTACTTTCATTGTAAATCTGGACCATTCATTATAAGGTCACAGATCTGACGATAGAAGTTATGTTAGGGTTTTTTGCCCTAAAAGGAAACCCTCTTTTATGAGGGAAATGTATTGCGGATATGTATCATTGCAAATATTGTATTATGAGTGAGGAGACTGCGAGAGAAAGAAGAGTAAGTTACAACGGGTGTGCTGTAGGTTGTATCCCTTCATTTGTTGGATAATAATAAAGGAAGGACCTGGCAATTTATTTGGTGGACGTAGCCCACACTGGGTGAACCACATATATTTGTGTCTCTATTGTATTTTGTATATTTTGTGTTTTATTTCCGTAATTGTTTTATTTTATTTCTCCACGATCCTATTTTTTCTAACTGGTATCAGAGAAAAAGACAACTCATAGGAAAAGAGGGTTCCTGGTTCGAGTGGGAGCAATGGTGGAAGATAGAAGTTTGGGGTTGAGAAATTTAACGGCCAAAAATAACAGTTATGGAATATGAATATGGAAAATTATTTTATCAGAAGGATCTATTCCTACCATTGGGTGGAATAGCAAAGAAGTCGGTCGCCATGAAGGACGAAGAATGAGAGGTTCTTGACAAAAAGGCACTGGGAATGATACGACTGAGCCTAGCACCATCGATGAATTTCAATATTTTGAAAGAAAATAAAACAAAGGAGTTGATGGATGTATTGGCTAAAATGTATAAAAAACCCTCGACATCCAATAAGATATTTCTAATGAAGAGATTATTTAATATGAAGATGTCAGAAGGTGGGTCTGTTGCAAACCATTTAAATGAATTTAATACGGTTACTAATCAACCAAGTTCTGTAAAAGTGGATTTTGATGATGAGGTTAGGGATCTTCTAATCTTGTGCTCATTTCCAGAAAGATGGAATGGCTTGGTCATGGCTGTAAGTAACTCTGTCTCTGGTTCAAACACTTTAAAATTTAATAATGTTGTTGGTGTTATCCTTAGTGAGGAAATGCGAAGGAAAAACACAGGTGAGACATCAGGTAATGCGTTAAACATGGAGAACATAGGAAGACAAAAGGATAGAGGAAATGGCTTAGGGAACTGCGAGAATTCTAGGAAGGTCAGATCCAAATCCATATTTGGAAAGATAGAGTGTTGGAATTGTGGGAAGAAAGGACATTTGAAGAAATATTGCAGAGCTCCAAAGAAACAAAGAGATGGACAACATGAGAAAAATTAGGAAGCAAATGTAACAGGTGATGTGTTACAATATGCTTTGATTCTTTCTGTAGATAATATTTCTGAGTCTTGGGTAGTAGATTTAGTGGCTTCATTTCATGCCACACCCCATAGGAAACATTTTTAAGATTATGTTCAAGGTGATTTTGGATAGGTTTATTTGGGTGATGATGCACCATGAAAAATGGTTGGAATGAGAAAGGTAAAAATAAAGCAAAGCAATGGAAACCAATGGTTGTTGGAAGAGGTAAGACATGTTCCAGATCTAAGGAAAAATCTAATTTCAACAGGGCAATTGGAAAGTGAAGGTTGTATATCCATATTTATAGATAAGGTGTGGAAGGTCACCAAAGGATCATTGGTGATAACAAAATGAGAGAAGGTAGGTAGATTGTATTTATGTACTGGAATTACTGACTCTTCTATCTCTTTAACTTCTACATGAGTGGATACAACACTGTGGCATCATAGGCTTGGACACATGAGTGAGAAGGGGATGCAGATACTTCACAAAAGAAATTTGTTGCTAGATCTTAAACAAATTGATTTGGATTTCTGTGAGCATTGTGTTTGTGGAAAACATAAGAGAGTTAGATTTCTTAGAGTCAGAAAATAAAAGAAGAGTGAAAGGTTAGAGCTTGTGCATACAAATATTTGGGGACCAAATAAAGTATCATATCTTGGTGGCTCTCGTTATTATGTTACTTTTATTGATGATGCAACTAGAAAAATTGGGTTTATTGCATTCGACAAAAATCTGATGTTTTTGATACTTTTAAGAAATGGAAATCTTTGGTTGAGAATGAGACAAGAAAAAGGTTGAAGTGTCTCAAATCAGAAAATGGAGGTGAATATTGCTGCAAGGAGTTTGATGATTACTGTTCATACCATGAGATTCATAGAGAGAATAAAATTCCAGGAACACCACAAGGAAATGATGTCTCAGAAAGGATGAATAGGAAAATCATGGAGCGTGCAAGGAGTATGAGATTGCATGCTGGTTTTCCCTTACAGTTATGGGCAGATGCTATAGATACTGCTGTTTTCTTAATAAACAAACGACCTTCAAGCTCTTTGGATGGTAGAATTCCATAGGAGGCATGGACATGTAAAAAGTTAAACTATTCTTTTTTGAAGACTTTCGGTTGTGAATCATTTGTCCATATTGATAAAGAAAATAGAACAAAGCTTGAGGCAAAATCCAAGAAGTGCACATTTATTGGATATGGTACTAATGATTTTGGTTATCGCTTATGGGATTATGAAAATAACAAAATCATTAGGAGTAGAGATGTCATATTCAATGAGAAGGTCATGTACAAAGATTAATTTTAGGGAAAGAAAAAGGAAAAAGAAAAACTAGAATACACAGTGCTTGATGAGATCACTGAATTTTTTTTTTCCAAAGGTACCGAAAAATCAAAATGTACAACAACAGAATCAACATGTACGTCAAACTCCTGAAAGTGTTGTTAGAAGATATACCAGGTTAAGTAGACCCCCTAAACGATACTCTCCTTCATTGTATTATTTATTGTTGACTGATTCTGGTGAACCAGAATGTTATGAAGAGGAAATGCAGGTAGACACAAAAAAGAAGTGGGAGCAAGGCATGAAAGAGGAAATAGATTCCCTGGTAAATAACCAGACTTGGGACTTGGTTCAGTTGCTTGCAGGAAAAAGAGAATTGCAGAATAAATGGGTTTACAAGTTGAAGGAAGAAGATGAAGGAAAAAAACGGTACAAGGCTAGAGTTGCTGTAAAGGGGTTTGCACAAAAGAAAGGTATATATTTTGATGAAATATTTTCTCTTGTTGTTAAAATGACTTCTTGTTAAAATATTTTGAGGGCCTATCTTTTCTCCCTTCCAATGCCTCCACTTTGTCAACATCAACAACAACATCCATCACCTTTGGCTTGGTCCTACATCAGAGATGGTTCTTTCTCCATGAGGTAATGAGTCAGAGTATCATGGTATGTGTCACTCTGATCCTCAAAATCTTTGAATATGTGCATTTGATTCCTTTGTTTCTAACAGGTGCTTGGATATTATGCTTCTCCACTTGACCGTGTCTGGTTTGAATGACATGATGCCCTAGCAAGATTATGTCCATAGGTTTTGAGTTTCCACTGGGGGTATTTCTAAAAATCCATCGTCCATTCCCATCATACATACCATTTTCCACCTTATTTCCCACTCACCCATCCTATTACACTGGTCTGGGCATAGGGTTGGCCAATCATTTAGGGGTTGTACCTTATCTTGTGGGAAGAATGGGCTAAAGGGTCTGGGGGGTAAAATCAACTGACAATAAAAGCCTAAGAATAAAACCTCAAGATGCTTCGCCCAGGGATCCCCGAGAAAGCAATAAAAGGCTTCTCAACAAGAAACAAAGGGACTCATAGAAAAATAAATAAAGACCTAGTTGAGGGATGGGGGGTCTCATCATGAGCCAACTCATTAGGTCCATGTGTGCATAACGGTGTGACACTACCGACATCTAGTCACCACACCAGGGTAGTGGCTTTTGGTTGCATAGCCAAAAAAAAGGGGGTCTCATCACGAGCCAACCTTCTCATTTCTGTGAAAGTACTTTTGGGGAACACTGCCACCTTTGGTCACCAAGCCAGGGCAGTGTCCTTTGAATAGCATCTTGAAAGAAAAAAATGAAGATAAAATGCATGAATGGGCTTGGACACATTGCATCCATGAAATGTACAACTCACCCTCCATAGAGGCACCCACCGGTAAGCCATCCTTGCTATCACTGCACCTTTTTCCCATGCATCCCCATCCACCTCACCTACTTGCATGACTTGGATTTGATCCTTTCTAGGAAAAACCCTTTTCCAGTAGACTCTAGCCCAATAGGACATCTTGTCACTTTCCCCAAACTTGTATTGCAGACTTTTATAATGTCTTTGAGCACTAGACTGGGGTAAAGGGGTTTTATACACATGTTTAATAAATATTGATGATTAGATCTTCTTGACACTGCTATGATCCCTGTGACTTATAAGCCCATGGAGGGCATAGTTGTTGATGTGTAGGATCATGCCCGACATACATGTACCATGTTGGACAGGTACACATGGGGAGATGACCAGTTCAGACCTCCATGGGGCTAAATATCCCACCAGATGGATGCTGAGACCCTAGCAGGGGGAAGATATAGAGCATATCATTTGTACCAGGGAAGAGCAGAAGAATCCACTAGAGGCAACTGAGCAGACCTGTATCTAGGGGGGTTGAGCCCTCTCCACAAGAATGTTGGCCTTGGAAGGCCCAGGACATCTCTCAGGATGCCCATGACATCACCCAATAGTATGGACATTTTGGGAGGCAGCTTTGGCAATTTTGGCATGTGTGGCAGCTTGAGAAGCCCGAGGAGGGATAATGTTTTTCTCCAAGAAGCTGCATTTTCCCTAGAAGGGGATAACCTCACCCTAGAAAGGGGATGGCGTCTCTCTATTTCTTGATTAGGGTTTTAATTTAAGAATTTAATGTAAAACAATAAGATTTTGGTATTTTGGCCTTGTCGGCCTTTTAATGACCTAAAATGTAATTTAGGTCATCACTACTGTATAAATTGATGGTTTTTAGCTTCATTTTTTCATCATCTCTCACTCACTCATTAGTGAGGTTTGAAATTTGCGCCCTTCTTAGGGTTATTGGCTGAAATATTGAGGCGCACTTGTTTACGAAAGATTTTACTTGGAATTTTTGGCATTTCTCTTGGTGGAAGGTGTTACAACTAGGGTTTTGCTACATGGTTTCTTGGTTTATGTAAGTGAATTTATGCAAAAAGTTCTTGATTGAATAGTTTTAGTTTCATTTACTTGAATATGTGATTATATTTTGCTGAATCAAACTCTAGGTGACTAGCACTAGTTGATGTCCTTGTCTCATGTCCCCATCAAGATTGTTAGCCATTTGATTTGCATGAACAAGATAGAGCCTTTCCATTGCAACACTCTATCCTTCCTTCTAGCCTGGCCGTTTTGTCCTTGTTGAGTTAAGAAGGAGAAAAACACACCAAGGCCTAGCTCTTCTACACCTGGTGATCCATTTTCCCCTAGGGTTTGCCTAGTGAAGCCTTTCTATAGCAACACATCACTTGCTAACTCTCTTGTCTTAGGTCATTCATTATTCAGGCTAGCCATTTTTTCAATTGAGCTAAAGAAGGAGGAGAGAGCACTGAGGCCTAGGGTTTCTACACCAAAGTGAGCCTCTCTCCCCTAGGGTTTCATCTTTGAGGCCTTTCCATAGAAACACCTCAAAATTCAACTCTCTTGTCTTTAGTTTCACTATCATCACTTAGTTCTTTAGCTTTTGTGTCCTCTCTTTGACTCCATATAACCTAGTAGTGCATTGGTCTAAGGCCTCTTACATTGAGTAATTTTGATCACACAAACATCCAAATACTTTGAAAAACCTTTAACCCTTACTAACCCTAGCTTAGACTAATTTCTACTAACCCTAGTGTCGTCGTCTCCTTCTTGTGCTATAAAACACCTTTGTGCAGCTTTCATTTTACTTTTAAAGCAATTGAATGGTTGGTTAAAGCATTGTTTATCAAGTGTTGATTTTGTTACATTGAATGCCAAGTTTCTTTAGCATGTATTGAGAAGTGATATTGTAATCATTGCTATTGTATAAACATTGATTTACTTCATGAATATTATTTCTCAATTGCTTATTATCAGAAAAGTCATTGATTATATGAAGCACTAACCAACAAGCAAGCTTGCACATGTAGTTTCTTGTTGCTTTGTCTCGGGAAGATACTCTTCTTGGTTATTACTTTAGGTTATCTTTATTGGCTATAAGCCAGACTTTCTGATCAGGTGGTGACTTGTGAGGGGGATTATTATCACTTAGCCTTGCTAAACCCTTTTCCTTCTCAAAACCCCAGTTCATCAGGAACGTCTCCCTTGTGCCTTACCTCCCTAAACAGAAAGAACCTTCCCATCGAGGAGACAATGGGTGGGATTGGTTCAATTACACCAGTTTGACCTCTTTTCATCAATCCATTTATCCTAACTACAAACTTTGCGATAACAAGGACTATTTTAAGTCTTATGGCAATAGAATATTTGCATCTTGAACAGTTACATGTAAAAACAAATTTTCTCCATGGGGATTTGGAGAAAGAGATTTATATGCATCAACCACAGGGGTATGAGGTCAAAGGGAAGGATAATTTGGTATGCAGGTTGAAGAAGAGCTTGTATGGCCTAAAGAAATATCCAAGGTAGTGGTATTTGAAGTTTGATAAGTTTATGACATAATAAGGTTATAATAGATGTCATTCTGATCACTGTGTTTATTTTAAAAAGATAGAAAATGGAAGTTATATTATCTTGCTATTGTATGTAGATGGCATGCTTGTTGCAGGGTCTAATATGCATGATATAAATGTGCTCAAGAAGAAATTAGCTAATTCATTTGCGATGAAGGATTTGGGTGCTGCAAAGAAAATCCTTGGTATGAGAATAACAAAAGATAGAAAAAATTACAAATTGACATTGTCTCAGGGTGAGTACATAAAGAAGGTGTTGGAGAGGTTTAGAATGCAGAATGAAAAACCAATTAGTACACCTTTGGCCAGCCATTTCAAATTAACTAAGGAAATGTGTCCCAAGACACATTGATCAAAATCTGGACTAGGGGATCAAATTTTGCTCAAATTTCAAAGTGCTTAGAATGCGATGAAAACAGTGCCATTGCGTCCGTCTTGTCTTCCTGATTCCAGCGGTATATTTACTTTGTCAAATGGAGTCCGTATGGAGAAGATATCGCGATCTGTTCGTCAAGCCAAACAGGCAAAAAATTAGATGTTGACTGTACCAGTCTGTATAGTCCGTACGGTTTGACGTGGCAGGACCGTACGACCGTATAGGGGTGACGTGGTAGATGTTGGTTGGTTGATAAATGACAAGTCAGGAGATGACACGTGTTCGTTTATGGGAAAATGATATGATGACATGTGGCCCAATCCATGGGCGCCACGTGTCCCTCGTTGGTTGGTTTATATGGTTATATAAAATTTATGGTGGAGTCTGTGGGGTTCGACCCCCAGACCTCCCACAATGCATATGCCTTCGCACGACCACCCAACCATTGGGCCATGAGTTGATTCGTGTTAAAAGTATGTGTTTAAATGTATTTGAATTTACAAGTTTGTATATTGGGTGGGGGGTCGGGCCGGGGCTTAGCCCTGGCCCGTGGTCGTGTGGGATTTTATATATGACCGTGTTATAACCTTTCTGGTCCGACCATTGTGCGCGGGTTTATAAACATGTAGCCCATGGTTATATTGTTAAACCACATGTGACCCCAAACTGGAAGTTGCTATGGTTTTGAACAGTTGTAACGTTTTTAACCACCATTTTGCCATGCACGAGGTCATATGTGCCATATGCCCAGGTGCCGAGGCGGTTAGGGGCTGGCGCGCCCTTAACCATTCTACGGTTTGCACCATTAGTGTGGTTGCACCCAGTGCTGGGTTTTTGCGCTTAAATGAGTGTGTGTGCCAGGTTCACCAGAGAGGGGTGCATTTTGGAGAACCAGTTTCAGCAAGCTTGAAGGAGGAAAATGGAGGAGGCCTAACTTCTTCATCTTTTGGCCGATTGAGGTGCCGTAAAAGCCCAGCTAGGGGTTTTGGGACGTGCTGAATCCATTGGTTCTGTTATCAAGGCCATTTGAAGACTTCTTCTGCAAGTTTTTCATCATTGAAGTTTCAGCAAACTCCAGGGAGCTTGAAGCCCTCATTGATCGAGGACATGGTTTGGTGAGCCTATGTTTGTTTTCTGTGATTGAATAATCATTTTTGGCTAATTAATATGCTCTGAACACATTGGGATAGGTTTCAGAGGCTTTTGAGGACTTTTACAGGTGTTTTTTCCAAATAGAAGCTCAGGGAAGCTTATGGCCACATGTAGAAGAGGTCATGCCCGAATGAGCCATGATCCGTTTTCAAAGTTCTATTAGTCATTTTTGGGGTTTTTATGTGTTTTGATCTCAATAGTACAGTATGTTTTTCCATTGGAGTTGAGTAGCCGCTTGTAAAAGAACTTTTGACTAATTAATCCCAGAGAGCCAAGTCCATTGATGGAGGCTCAAGGAGATGTAGCCCGGAGGGGGGTGAACTCCTTTATCATGTTGTGATTGTTCTGAGTTTGATGGTTTATTTGCTGCAAGTTGTGTTGCTGTGTTTTTATTTAAAGCACTTATTTAACCATCTAAAAGAACATATCCTCACACATAAGCATTTACAAGAAGATACATGAACTTAACACATAAGTTTATCTTGCATATTTTAACACATGAAGCAAGGTCCTGTAAAGTTTATTTTTATGAAGTAGAGGGTGCTTGCATAGCATAACAAGTCAACCTTCTATTTTCAGATCAAGTGGTATCAGAGCACAAGTTTGTTTTGCTCATGTATTTGCCATTGATAGCTTGAGATTTAGCTGTTGGTATTGTGCAAATTTTTGTGTTGAAGTTTGATATCTTCCAAGGATGGAGGAAGCTTCAAGTATTGATAGTTCTCATACATTTTCATTATCTAAAGAAGAGTTTCTAACTATGAGAAATTTGATGAAAGAGATGTGTGAAGACAGAAATGAGTGCATTGTCCTTGAAGAGCAGTTGATGGCCATGAAGGAGGAGAAAGACCAGCTTCTTGCAAAGTTGCATGAGATGGAGATTCAACTCCATGAGGCAAATGAAACCCTTACCAGGTACATGCATAAACATAAGGTATGCAATGTTAGTTTATCTTCTAATTCCTCTCAAGATGAATGTTTTGGTGCTTTTGAAAGTCACACAAGAGGAATAGGGTCCAAGTTGTTGTTAAAAATGGGCTATGAAGGTAAAGGTTTGGGCAAGCATGCACAAGGCATTGTTGAGCCTATTGTTGTTGAAGAAAGACCTAGGTATTGTGGTCTTGGATATGAATGAAAAGATGGAGCATATTCCAAAGTCAAGGAGACAAGGGAAAAAGTTCTAAGCATAAACTTTGTTTCAAGTTCACCTCCTCAAGAAGGCTTTAAAGGTGAAAGTTCAAGAAATTTTGTTGAAAGTTCAATCCCTCCAGCATGCAAGGCTTGTGTTCAAGATGAATGCGAATGTGTGAAATGGAAGAGTTGTGACAGCGATGAGGACAAGGACACTGTTGATGGTATTCAAAGGAGAGATTGTAACTCTTCAGATTCACCTTCTCAAAGAGGCGATAAAGGTGAATGTTCAAGGTATAATTCTGCTTATCATTCAGTTGCTTTTGATTATATATGTAAAAATGGAAGAACGAATCCATGTACATATTGTGGTTTATATAACCATCATGTTTCAAAGTGTTGGAAAAGATTAACCACTTTCATGAAACTTTCTAAGCCAAGACAACGTGAAAAGAGGATGCAAAATATTTGCACTCATTGTCAGAAGCGGGGTCATCTCATTGACCAATGTTGGACGTTGCATCCAACTACTCATCCACAACACAAGAAGCAGTTGGATAAGGAGATTGGAAAGAATGGAAGAGGAGATTCCATCATCGATGTGAGTCAAGATGATTCACAAGAGGACGATGTTCAACAGAAAAAGTCACCATTGAGTTGGCTTGGTAAGAAATGGCTGGATTTCTTGAGCAAGTAAGGCTTGCATTTTTCTGTTGTAAATGCACTTTTCAGCGTTATGTGTGCATTTATGGGAAGCATGATAAGTTGCAGCAGTTTATCACAACTTGCATGTGAATGCAATTCATTTAGAAGGCAATTTTGTTTGTTGCATAACCTCGCCAGGAGGATGTAAAAGATGGATATGATGTTCACTTGTTGCAGCCATTTATCTTTTTCATTTCAACTCTTATGTACCCACATGTTTCAGGGTTTTGTACTTATGTTTGCACTGGAAGGAGAGTTGAAGAGTCATGCACATGCATTTGTTTTTATGTATGTGTAAGCAGTGAACCTGGTGATGGTTCATCATGAGTGATTCATGATTGTTACCTGATTATGTATCATGTTTGTCGACTTGTCAGTTTGGGAAGATTGAGATGTTTCAAATGAGTCTCGACTGGTGTTGATGATTTTCTGACGACTATGTTGTGTCGATCGTGTTGTTCGACTTGTGTTTAGTCGATGGTGTTTATTGACTTGAAATTTGATTTTGAAAACGCCATGTTCTTTGATAAAGTACGAGATGCGACAATTTGCTTGAAGAGGAAAAAGATTTTGTTGGCATCATTTTCAATCTTGTATGATTTGTTTTCAAGATTGATGGTTTTCTTGGCTTGTGACAAGATGTCGCAGGAATTTTTTTGTAGCCATTGAAGAGCTGATCGTGTTGACGTTAAAGAGTTCACAAGAGGGGCTTGATTCTCAGTGGGAAGGTTGGAAGTCTTCCAAGCACAGAGAGAGCAGTGGGTCAGCAGCAACCATAGAACAKTGGTTGAAGGACATAGCCAGTTGCAGTGCACGACATGTCAAAGAATTCAGGTGATTGTCGAAAAGATTTTGATATAACTTGAAAGCAGATAGATAAACATAAGCTTTTGTGGGTCCAAAAGCCTTTCAGTGGGAAGGTGTGATCAAAATCTGGACCAGGGGATCAAATTTTGCTCAAATTTCAAAGTGCTTGGAATGCAACGAAAACAGTGCCATTGCGTTCGTCTCGTCTTCTTGATTCTGGTGGTATATTTACTTTGTCAAATGGAGTTCATATGGAGAAGATATCACGATCTGTTCATCAAGCCAAACAGGCAAAAAATTAGATGCTGACTGTACCAGTCCGTACAGTCTGACGTGGCAGGACCGTACGACCGTACAGGGGTGACATGGCAGATGTTGGTTGGTTGATAGATGACGAGTCAGGAGCTGACACGTGTCTGTTTATGGGCAAATGATATGAGGACACGTGGCCCAATCCATGGGTGCCACGTGTCCCTCGTTGGTTGGTTTATATGGTTATATAAAATTTATGGTGGAGTCCGTGGGGTTCGACCCCCGGACCTCCCACAATGCATACGCCTTCGCACGACCACCCGACCATTGGGCCATGAGTTGATTCTTGTTAAAAGTATGTGTTTAAATGTATTTGAATTTGCAAGTTTGTATATTGGGCGGGGGGTCGGGCCGGGGCTTAGCCCCGGCCCGTGGTCGTGTGGATTTTTATATATGACCGTGTTATAACCTTTATGGTCCGACCATTGCGCACGGGTTTATAAACATGTAGCCCGTGGTTATATTTTTAAACCACATGTGACCCCAAACTGGAAGTTGCTACGGTTTTGAACGGTTGTAACGTTTTTAACCACCATTTTGCCATGCGCGAGGTCATATGCGCCATACGCCCAGGTGCCGAGGCGGTTAGGGGCTGGCGCACCCTTAACCGTACTATAGTTTGCACCATTGGCGCGGTTGCGCCTGGTGCTAGGTTTTTGCGCTTAAATGAGCATGTGTGCCAGGTTCACCAGAGAGGGGTGCATTTTGGCGAACCAGTTTCAGCAAGCTTGAAGGAGGAAAATGGAGGAGGCCTAACTTCTTCATCTTTTGGCCGATTGAGGTGCCGTAAAAGCCCAGATAGGGGTTTTGGGACGTGTTGAATCCATTGGTGCTGTTATCAAGGCCATTTGAAGACTTATTCTACAAGTTTTTCACCATTGAAGTTTCAGCAAGCTCCAGGGAGCTTGAAGCCCTCATTGATCGAGGACATGGTTTGGTGAGCCTATGTTTGTTTTCTATGATTGAATAATCATTTTTGGCTAATTAATATGCTCTGAACACATTGGGATAGGTTTCAGAGGCTTTTGAGGACTTTTACAGGTTTTTTTTCCAAAGAGAAACTCAGGGAAGCTTATGGCCACATGTAGAAGAGGTCATGCCCAGATGAGCCATGATCCGTTTTCAGAGTTCTATTAGTCATTTTTGGGGTTTTTATGTGTTATGATCTCAATGGTACAGTCTGTTTTTCCATTGGAGTTGAGAAGCCACTTGTAAAAGAACTTTTGACTAATTAATCCCAGAGAGCCAAGTCCATTGATGGAGGCTCAAGGAGATGTAGCTCGGAGGGGGGTGAACTCCTTTATCATGTTGTGATTGTTCTGAGTTTGATGGTTTATTTGCTGCAAGTTGTGTTGCTGTGTTTTTATTTAAAGCACTTATTTAACCATCTAAAAGAACATATCCTCACACATAAGAATTTACAATAAGATACATGAACTTAACACATAAGTTTATCTTGCATATTTTAACACATGAAGCAAGGTCCTGTAAAGTTTATTTTTATGAAGTAGAGGGTGCTTGCATAGCATAACAAGTCAGCCTTCTATTTCTAGATAGCACATGAGGAGATAAAATACATGTCCAGGGTCCCTTATTCATCAACAATTGGCAGCTTGTTGTATGCGATGGTTTGCACAAGACCAGATATTGCACATGCAATGGGAGTTGTGAACAAGTATATGAACAATCCAGGTAAAGAACATTGGTAGGCAGTAAAGTGGATTCTCAAGTATTTGAGAGGTACTGCTACTCATGCATTATGTTTTGAAGGTTCATACATCGTTCTTTATGGATATGTTGATTCATATATGGCAGGTGATAAAGATAGAAGGAGGAGCACCACATGGTATGCTTTTACTATAGGTGGAACAACAATAAGTTGGATTTCAAAACTGCAAAATGTTGTTGCACTTTCAACAACAAAGGTAGAGCATGTTGTTGCTATAGAGGCAAGTAAAAGGATGATTTGGTTATAGAGGTTTATGGAGGAATTGGGAAAGAAGTAGGAGAATAATAGGTTGTACTGTGACAATGAGAGTGCCATTCATCTTGCAAAGAACTCAACCTTCCATTCAAATACTAATCATATACAACTCAAGTACCATTTCATACGATCCTTCTTAGAAGATGGACATTTGAAGTTGGAAAAGATACACACTAGCCAAAATCCTGCAAACATGTTAACAAAGGGGGTAACTAGGGAGAAACTGAGTTCCTGCTCAGTTTTAGTTGGTCTTCAAGCATGAAGGTAAATATGATAAATTTTCCAGGTCTAAGAAGGTTCATAGTACAATAGATACAACAACAATGGAGTTGTTGAGATCAGTCTCCAAGTGGGAGATTGTTGGTTGTAGAGCCTGATTATCTTCCTGATTCAGAGGTCTTTGTTTTCAATCGTATTTATACCCCATGAAGAATTTACACCCCAAAAGAATGTACACTCCTCCACGTGGGGGAGTGTAGAGGGGGGTTACACTCTCTACATGGTCCGGGGGCAAAGTCCCAAAGGAAAAATTGCCTTGTAAATGTATATTATAATTTCATTATAAATCTGGACTGTTCATTATAAGGTCGCAGATTTGACGATATAAGTTATGTTAGGGTTTTTTTCCTTAGAAGACAACCCTCTTTTATGAGGGAAATGTATTGCAATTATGTATCATTGCGAATATTGTATTTTGAGTGAGGAGACTGTGAGAGAAAGAAGAGGAAGTTACAATGGGTTTGCTATAGGTGAACCACGTATATCTGTGTCTCTATTGTATTGTGTATCTTCTGTGTTTTATTTCTGCATTTGTTTTATTTTATTGCTCCACAATCCTGTTTTTTCTAACAGTTCCACCCCCTCAATCATTTGATCCCTCTCCTAAAGTGCCCCCCCCACCCCCCCTCTCTCTATGGTGCACCCCTCTTAGTGGATCCCCCCTCTTGCATGAGTGCCACTTGGAGAGAATGCAAGGGGGATCTCTCTTCCTCTCATCCCTTAAAGGCTCCTCTCCTCCTTTTTTCATCCATTCTCATAGAAACTCCATGCTGCTCAATTTTCTCCTCACTCTCTCTTGCTCTCTCCCCATTTCTCTTTTGTAATATTGCTGCCATATTGCAACCACTCTTTTCAATAATAGAAGTGAAGCTTTGGAGTAACTCTTGGTGTCTTTTTAGTGATATATTGGTGTTCTATTGGAGTACTCTTACCTCTCTTGTTTGGTGTTCTTGTGAGGTAACATTTCTGCAGTTTATGTTTATCTAGCTCACATTGTTTTACTTGAAAAAACCCAAGCAAAGTATTTTGTTGGGGATAAATCTATATTAGTATTGTTGTAGGTTTATGCGAGTTGTTTTTCTTTGAGTTTACAAAGTATTTTGCGAACCATTTTGAAGGACTCACTTTCTTGCCTCATTGTGTAGCAAAGATTTACTAGTTGTAGGTTACCAAAGATTAGAAAAGTGGACTCCAAAAGCTTCAGTTCTATTCACTAATATTTCTGATATCATTTCAACACTCTTTTATACATTTTTTACACTTATTTATCTTCTAAATCTTGCAATATAATCAAGTTTTATGTTCATATTTTTAGTATAAAATTTTCTGTTTTAGATACTAACAATTACTAACTCATTTGAAGTGATTTCTAACAATTTTCAACACACTTTACTTGTTGTTTTTTGCAGGTTTTTGCCAGTCTAAGGGGAGGTGTTGCCCAATTTTTGGCCACAAAGAGCTCAAGGAAGCATCCAAAGGCCTTCGTGCAAAACCCTCTCCTTCTTATTTCTTTCCAAATCATTGTAAGCAGCCCAAGAGAGTCTCTTGGGCTTGCATTCATTTATCATTTTCATAAGTTGTAAGTTGTAAATTATTTTCAAGTTTTGTTTATGCCAACACCTTGCATGTGAGTGGCTTTGCCACCATTGCAAAATCGTGCTGGCTAGCTAGGAATTTAGTTTTTAGTTTTTCTTAATTTGTTTTCCCCACTTCTCCCACAAAGAGAAGGTTGAGTGGCTAGTGACATATTTCTTTATTTTGTTTCCAAATTCTTTATCCACATTGGCACAAAATTGGTAGGCTTTCCCTCCACATTGTGCCATAGTTGTGAGCTTTGCAAATTCGTTTTATTTTTTCCCACCTTTGTACTTAAGACAAAGTTTTGTGGCTAGTTTTCTCTTTCAGTTTATTTCAAGTTATTTCAATTATTCATTTGTGCCCACACCTTGCATGTGATTGGTTTAGCCACCCTTGCAATATCGTGACGAATAGTTAGAATTTCCTTTCTGCAAAGTAATCAAACTTTTTGTCCTACCTTTTTCCCCATATTCCCTGCCTTTGCCACTTTATGGATCTTGGGTAACAAGAAAGGGCAAAGGATTGTGTGGCTAGTCTAATTAGGCACCTAATTCTATTATTTCTAAAACCATTAAAAATGGGTGACTTGGGAGGATAGAAGGGGTTGAAGTTGGGGACGGTTTCATGGCACTAGGTGTCCTCCTTGTTGAGCGCCCAAGCATCTTGGATTTGTCTTGCAGAGCTAGAGGGGAAACTTGTTGTTCCTTTTTTGAGCACCCATCACTTACTCTTGGTTGAAGGGATAAGGACTTATAGTAGTACCATAACTTAGGTTTGCAACATTCACATCTAATGCCCCCCTAAGTCAAAGAGAGACCTAAAAATATATTAAAAGTAACCTACACACTTTTCACAACATCTACATTTAAAGTCTTGTTATTCCTTTACTTTCAAGGAATTTACTTTTCAAGCAATTTGGTTTCAAGCAATTTGGTTTCAACCAATTTCATTTCATGCGAATATCTATTTTAAAGTAATTTTCATTTCAAGTATTCTTTATTCATTTGAGCATCATTCTTTAAAGTACAAAGTTTTTTTTTTTTTTTTCAATT
>JASDQU010682305.1:0-15543 GCA_032191745.1 Picea mariana | reverse complement strand
TTGTGTGGATATCTCATAAGTTTGTTTCATTCTTGTAGAAATATCTTGCTTTGTGTATATATTTTTCTTTTGTGTATATTGGAATAATTGAAATTGGATAATCTTTAGGCACCGATCTAACTTTTTTTTTATGAAATAAAAGGTTTGCTTGTCATTGAAAGACTACCTTTGCATGATTTTTTGTCATTGGGTTGGGTCTCTCTAATTAGTAAATCAATTAGCTCCTATAAATTTAATAAAAAACTTCACATCGTTTAATAGGGTCTACGCCCCTTGGCTTCCCTAGGAGTGAGCCTATACGAAAGGAGTCTAGATGGAGGTGACAATGGGTCTAGAATTAGGTTTGTGCCTCCAAGGACACACCAAGTGGGTTGGAGACTTCTCCACGCTTGTGGGTGTGTATTAGGACAACAACATATTTGGCGTCGTTTTCGGGGATAAGTCTCTTATCCTTGGTTAATTGAAAAAAAAATAATTAATTCTTTAAAAAATAGGTAATAGACTTTTCCCTTAATTTATCACAACTTGAATTTTTTTATTTGACATTGCTTAGTTTCCATGTGGCGACTCCATTTAATCATTCCTTGATATATCCTACCAGGAGCAACCCACAAGGGTTTGTTGATTCCTTCTTGAACCTGAAAGGGTGTATAGGAGGAGAATAAACATACTAGCTCCTCGTAGACTCCTTGAAAGTATTGGAGAAGAAACAATCTCTGATATACATCTATTGTTTGCACATAATAATTCTACAACAAGTAATCCTACAAAAACTATGGGTGACCTATTGACACCATGTAATTTTTCCAATATTCAAGGTTATCCTCATCCTATTCCTGACAAAGCTATTGAGAAATTGCCTGCTTTTGGAAATAACGTTGTTAGTGCCATGACTCACATCCTGAACTTCAACTTGTGTGTCAGAAAGTGGTGTAATGGTCACAATTATGAATATGTCAAGATGACTCTTTTTGTGTTTTCTCTATAAGGGGATGCAACACATTGGTTCTCAAAAAAAGATCCTAACAAATTTAGCACTTTATTAGAAATCAAAAAAGCCTTCAATGAAATATGGGGTGATAATAAGGAATACCACCACTTATTGGCTGCCCTCAACTCTAGTCATAAGAAGGAAAATGAAACAATGGAAGAGTTAAATAAGAGATTTAATGACTTGGTTAAAATCCTCCCTTAAACTATTAAGCCTCCTGATGCCTCAATCTTAATTCATTATATGGAAGCCTTTGAGGGTGAAATCCGATATCAATTGAGGGATAAAGAGCCAACAACTCTAAGGGATGCACAAAAGAATGCTATCAAAATAGATAAAAATATGCAAGATATTAGGAAGTCAAATCTTCCTGGTTTCTCAAGGGGAAATTATTCTAGACCCTATGAGGAGAAGAAGAAGAAAGTGGAAAATCAAGAGTCTTCTAATGATGGCATAAAGGAGCTCACTTAATTAATTAAGAAAATGGAGATTAACTAGGTTAATCAAATAAAGCAAATAGAGATTAATCATGCTAATCAAATGACAACCATGTAAAATAGGTTGATAGCCATGAAGAGGGCTCAATCAAGTAGATCTCATCATAAGCCAAATGATAAGTGGCCAAAGCGACCTCCACCTCAAGAGAAAAGGCCACCAAATCCTTTTGAGTCTACTAACTTGGTTAATCACCAAGTTATCCCATATTGTAGGCCTTGTGGGGAATTTCATGAAGAATCAACTTGCCAAATCTTCCTAGAAATTTGTGATGAAGAAGGATTCTCTAATTCGGAACATGAACAAGTTAACATGTGTGGTCAAAAATATGATGTTGGAATGAATGAATGGATGGAATTAATAGAGCATGGTGTGGATGTAAATTGCATGAATGATGTTGTGGACAAAGCAACGTAAAAGTTTGGTCCTAAGCCTACTCCCAAGTAAGTATCAGAAATGGCTAGATATAGAGGCTTTAATTATCAAATAAATGGATCCAAGAATCAAGATAAACCTCAAGCAAGTGTTCCTAAGGTACCTCCTCCCCCTCCTAAATCAATTGTTCCTACAAATAAAAAATTAAATATTGACTTAGGGGGATGGTTGAATAATGAAAAAATGTTGGTTCCTGTAGTAGAAATTATGAAGATTCCATCTCAAAAGGGGAAACTACTCAAAGCTATAGAAGATCCTCCTCAGAACACTTTTGACACGCCACCAACTGTAGCTTACTAGGATGCACCCGTGATTTTGCAAAATTGGGATAGGGGAAACAAAAAGAATCAACCTTGTTTCCTTTCTCTACTTGTGAAGAACCATCTTCTTCACAATTGCATGCTTGATTCTGGAGCAAGTTCAAATGTTATGAATAAGAAAGTAATGGAAAAGTTAAATTTAAGGATTTCAAGGCCTTACCATAACATTTGTGCCATGGATAGTAAAATGATTAAGGTGCATGGTTTGATTAAAAGCTTACAAGTACATTTGGATGCCTTCCCAAACATTCTAATAGAAATAGACATAGTAGTGATTGATGTACTAGATGCTTGGGGTATGTTGTTTTCAAGAAAAAACAAATGCAAATTTCGGGGGTAATATACAAATGGATTTAACTTATGCCACCATTCCCAGTCCAGACAGGGCCATGCTTAAGTTAAACAGAGAATTGGAAAGAAGGTATCATGTAGAATATCCAAGGAATCCCATAAATGAATTAAAGTATAAGGAAGATGACTTTGGAAAATATTCCATCTTGTCTAACTCTTTAGGGACCATGGAAGAAGAAGCCAAAGAAGAAAGAGTTAATGAAGTATGGCACATGCATTTTGATGGTGCATTTTCCAAATCTAGGAAAAGTGATGGCATAGTCATTGAGTCTCCATCTTGTCAAGAATTTAAGTTTTCATATAGATTGGAGTTTGATGCTACTAATATTGTGGCTGAATATGAGTCTTTGTTGCTTGGTATAGATCTTTGCAAGGACATAGGTGTCAAATATTTGAACATAAAAGGGGATTCAGATTTGGTCATCCAACAATTTAAGAATAATTTTGCATGCAAATCTGAAAGGCTAAGAAGATATAGGAATGCAATATGAGACACCTGGAAAGTTTTGATGCCTTAAACCTTATTGCTATTCCTAAAGATCAAAATTTTAAAGTAGATAAGCTTGCTGTGGCTGCTTCTACTCTTCAACTCTCCCAAGATTTAATTAAAGGAAACATTACAATAGAAGTCATATTTAGGCCTTCGGTTCCAAATAATGTGGATCATTGACAAATATTTGATGATGACAAGAAATTCATTAAGTTCTTAAATAACAAGCAAGAATTTTCTGAGTTCCACATAAGTGAAAAAAAAGAGGGATGTAATTATACAAAAAATGATCATAAGATTAACCTAGTTTTTAAGGGCATTGTTGCACAAGAACAACTATTTGACATACAATATGGTCACAAACCAAAGGAGGAAACAAGTATAAAACCAAGTGATCATATTGAAATCAACATTGGAACTAACAAAGAGCCTAGAATGGTGAAGGTTGGAAAAAACACACCTAGAGAGGAAAGGAAATAAATAATAGAATTACTAAAAGAGTATAGGGATGTTTTGGATTTCACCTATGATGAGCTCAAGGTCTATAGGGAATATTTAATTCAACACATCATTCATTTGAAAGAGGAAACTAAGCCCTTTAGACAAAATATAAGACAAATTAACCCCAAGTTAGCTCCGTTGGTCCAAAAGGAGTTGTAGAAAATGGTAGTAGCCGGAATAATATCCCCAAGAAGACATTATTCCCGGTGTTGAAATTTGGTTGTGGCTAGAAAAAAGAATTGTTCAATCACGCTATGTGTAGATTTCATAAACTTGAACATTGTGTGTACAAAGGATAACTATCCCCTTCCTAAGATGGAAACATTATTACAAAGGGTAACAAGTTCTGAAATGATTTCAATGCTTGAGGGGTTTTCATGTTATAATCAAATCAGGGTCAATGAAGATGATAGGCATAAAACTACATTCACTACTCCATGGGATAGCTTTGATATCTAAGAATGCCTTTTGGCTTTTCTAATGATCGAGATATTTTTCAAAAAGCTATGGATTATGCATTTAGAGGATTGATTGAAAAGATTAATGAAATCTATCAGGATGACTTAACAATGTTTTCGAAGGATGGGAATAGTCACATTAGTCATTTAAAATAGGTTTTTGAAAGATGCATGGAATTTAGAATTTCTTTAAATCCAGCTAAATCAGTTTTTGGGGTAACATAAGAGAAACTTTTGGGCCACATAATTTCCAAAGATGAAGTCAAGATAGATCCAGAAAGAGTTGAAGCAATTGGAAAGGTCCCTTTTCCTATATCAAAGAAAGCTCTCCAATCCTTCCTGGGACAAACCAATTTTGTTCACAGATTCATTCCTAATTATGCAGAGATAGTTAAGACAATCTATAAGTTGATTAAGAAAGATGTTAAATTTGATTGGAACGATCAAAGAAAGAAAGCCTTCAAAGAAATCAAAACTGTCATATCTGAAGCTCCCGTCCTAATAAGTCTGGATTATTCCAAGGAATTTCATATTTTCTCTTTTTCCTCTGAAGACACCATTGCCGGTGTTTTACTTCAGAAAAATGACCAAGGCCAAGAAAAAACCATTGCTTACATGAGTAGGGCCTTGCAAAATGCAGAATTAAAACATCCCATGGTTGAAAAACAAGCATATGCTTTGGTAAAGTCCCTAAAAAATTTCAGAGTCTTCATTGGATACTCCAAAGTAATTGGATATGTTCCTAATTTAGTAGTTAAAGATGTATTATCTTAGTCAGAAGGATTAGGCACAAGGGGAAGATGGAATGCTAAGATTCAAGAATATGACTTAGAAATCAAGCCTACAAAATTAATTAAGGGGAAAGGTTTAGCTAAAATGTTGTTTGAAGGAAATGAAAGGGTTTTGGGTATGATTTTCTAAAATCATGATTCAGAATATTCCCCAAATATATTAAGGATTGAACAAGTTGAATGGTATGTAGATACAATTTTCTATCTTAAAAACCTCACACGCCGAAGCCATCTTGTGGGTCATAAGAAAATAGACTTAAGGTTAAAATCATCCAAGTATGTCATCACTAAAGATGAAATAGGATGGAGAAATTTTGATGGAATAATCCTTAGATGTGTTGATGAAATTGAAGCCAAGAAACTAGTGGATGAATTTCATGCTGGATTTTGTGGTGGCCACTATGCAACTAAAACAACTCATAAAATCCTTAGAGCAGGGTATTATTGGCCCACCATTTTCTCAGATGTCCATCAACTTGTAAGAAAAATGTGAGCCTTGTCAACTTTTCACTAGAAAGCAGAAGCTAGCTTCCCTCCCTTTATATCTAGTAGTGGTTGAAGCACCTTTTCAGTAGTGGGGTTTGGATTTCATAGGAAAATTTAAAGATAATTCAAGTAATGGGTATTCATGGGTCTTAACAACTACATATTACTTCACTAAATTGGTTGAATCCATCCCTACTAAATCAACAACTAAAAACGTTGTCATGGATTTCCTTGAAGACAAGATAATAACTACGTTTGGTGTGCCTTCAAAGATAATAACAGTTAATGCAAAATCCTTTTTCTCAGTAGAAATTCCCTCTTTCTGTTTCAAATATAGAACTATCTTATCTCATGCATCATATTATTATCCTAAAGGAAATGGTCAAGCAAAGTCAAGTAACAAAAATATAATGACCATAGTTAAGAAAATTGTTGGGGAAAACAAGAGGTCATGGGATAGTAAAATCAAATATGCATTATGGGCAGACAAAATAACAAAGAAGGCTTCAACATGGAAAATTCCTTTTGACTTAGTGTATGGATTGGATGTTAAATTGCCAATACACTTTAAGCTTCCAACATATGGTTTACTTCGGCATTTTACTACAGAAAAAGATGCATTTTAGAAAAGGATTAATCAGATGATTGAGTTGGATGAAAACAAAAGAAGAGATTATTATCATAGTTTCAAAAACCAGGAAAATATTAGAAGGGCATTTAATAAATCAACAAGACAAAGGGATTTCAGAGTTGGGGATACAGTGTTGTTATGGGATAAAGGCAAAGAAAAATTAGGCAAGCATGGGAAGTTTGACAGTTTATGGTTGGGTCCATATATGATCCGGGAAATAACAGGTCCTAATTCCTTCTACCTCAGCCATTTGGATGGTGAGCCCATGAATATTCCAAGGAGTGGGCAACAACTCAAGATATTTTTCAAATGAAAAACAACTTGGTGTTGAAAGGGGCACCCTTTGTAACATATCTCTAACCTTTCTCCTTTGATTCTTTTAGTTTTGTTATTTTTTCATTTATGTATATAGTTCATTGTATAGTCATTTCGTTTATTGATTATTATTTATTCTTTTCACATGTACTTATGTTGGGTATTGGTGAGAACTTTGTTTTTCATATTCTGAGGTTCTCACATGATTTCCTTCCCAAAGGTCAAGCATACATCCCCGTGTGGAGCCAAATGTTGACTACCTATTTCAACTAGGTGTCAATGTCATGTACCATGAAGATATGTAACTTGTGGTACAACAAGTTTGAAGACCTTTGGCTCAGCATGGTAGTTCTTCCCCCATAACTTCTTTCTCTCTCCATGGAATGTCCGCTCCCTTGCGTGGGAAAATTTTGTAATGTAACATGTTAGCATGGGTCAAAATTTGTAATTTAGTGGTCTAAAACTTTATCATTAGAGAATTCCTTTCATCGAGTGTTTTTTCCTTAGGTAATTAATTTTTCTTTTTCATCGATTTTAATTACTTATAATTTTCACTCAAATTTCCTCCAAAGTGGTGAAAGACGTTCTAATGATCGAGCCAAGTAGGTAGATAATGTTTGAAAGTGTTGTATATTACCATTCTAGACATTTGCTAGAGTCTTGCAGAATTTTGTTAAGTTTTGATAGGATTTTTTAATAATTAAAATTTCCGTAAACTAAGAATTTTTAATTATTTTTGATGTAAAATATAAAAATTTGATCCTTGGGGATTTTTTATAGGGGTATTAGTGATCAAATCAAATATATTATGACCCCATACACCCTTGGACCAAGTTTCATCTAAATTGGAAAATTTTTTCTAGGTCAAAGTCCATGAGGAGTCCAAGTCAGTAAAAACTAGCAAATAATTGGCTAAGGTAAAAAATGCAAAATTTTGTAAAAGTGACTAAAGTCATGGAATAAGAGGGGGAAATGATTCCTAATGTCTTTCCCAAGTTAGGAAAATATTCTAAAGTGAGAAAGGACCCCCCATAGCCAATTTCTAAAAAAATATTGAGATTCCCTAGCAAGAGGGGTGCCCCTCCTCTTGATGAATGTATGGAAAGTGTAACAACTCAAATGTTGGGAGGGCCCCACACCTTGGGAACCCCCCTTGGTGCTTGGTTGAGTGTTTATACAAGATAAAATGAGGTTCCACCCCCTCAATCATTTGATCCCTCTCCTAAAGTTCATCCCCCTCTCTCTATGGTGTACCCCCCTCTTGCATGAGTGCTACTTGGAGAGCATGAAAGGGGGATCTCTCTTCCTCTCCTCCCTTAAAAGAAAGACTCCTCTCCTTTTTTCATCCATACGCATATCAAATCCATGCTGCCCAATTTTATCCTCACTCTCTCTTTCTCCCTCCCCCATTCTCTTTTGTAATATTGCTGCCATATTGCAACCACTCTTTTCAATAATAGAGGTGAAGATTTGGAGGAACTCTTGGTGTCTTTGTGGTGATATATTGGTGTTCTATTGGATTACTCTTACCTCTCTTGTTTTATGTTCTTGTGCGGTAAAATTTATGTAGTTTACGTTTATTTAGCTCACATTGTTTTACTTGAAAAACCCCAAGCAAAGTATTTTGCTGGGGATAAATCTATAATAGTATTGCTGTAGGTTTATGCGAGTTTCTTTTCTTTGAGTTTACAAAGTATTTTGTGAACCATTTTGAAGGACCCACTTTCTTTCATCATTGTGTAGCAAACATTTACTAGTTGTAGGTTACCAAAGATTCACTAATATTTCTGATATCATTTCAACATTATTTTATACATTTTCTGCACTTATTTCTCTTCTAAATCTTGCAATCTAATCAAGTTTTATGTTCAGATTTTTAGTATAAAATTTTCTGTTTTAGATAATAACAATCACTAACTCATTTGATGTGATTTCTAGCAATTTTCAGCAAACTTTACTTGCTGTTTTTTGCAGGTTTTCGCTAGTCTAAGGGGAGGTTCTGCCCAATTTTGGCCACAATGAACTCAAGGAAACACCCAAAGGCCTTGGTGCAAAACCCTCTCCCTCTTCTTGGTTTCCAAATCATTGTAATCAGCCCAAGAGATTCTCTTGGGCTTGCATTCTTTTATCATTTTCATAAGTTGTAAATTTTAAATTATTTTCAAGTTTTGTTTATGCCCACACCTTGCATGTGAGTGGCTTTGCCACCCTTGCAAAATCGTGCTGGCTAGATAGGAATTTAGTTTTCTATTTTGCTTAATTTTTTTTCCCCACTTCTCCCACAAAGAGAAGGTTGAGTGGCTAGTGATAGCTTGCTTTATTTTATTTCTAAATTCTTTACCCACCTTGGCACAAAATCGGTAGGTTTGCCCTCCACATTGTGCCATAGTTGTGAGGTTTGCAAATTCATTTTATTTTTTTCCACCTTTGTCCTTAAGGCAAAGTTTTGTGGCTATTTTGCTCTTTAAATTTATTTCAAGTTCATTTGTTGCCACACCTTGCATGTGAGTGGCTTATCCACCCTTGCAATATCGTGACAACTAGTTAGAATTTCCTTTTTGCAAAGTAATCAAAATTTTCACCCCTCCTTTTTCCCCGTATTCCCTCCCCTTGACACTTTGTGGATCTTGGGTAAAAATAAAGGGAAAATGATTGTGTGGATAGTCTAATTAGGCACCTAATTATATTATTGCTAAAACCATTAAAAAAGGGTGACTTGGGAGGCTAGAAGGGGTTGAATCTAGGGACGGTTTCACGTTACTAAGTGTCCTCCTTGTTGAGCGCCTAAACATCTTGGATTTGACTTGTGGATCTAGAGGGGAACCTTGTTGTTCCTTTGTTGAACACCCAACACTTGCTCTTSGTTGAAGGGATAATAACTTCAGGTAGTAACATAACTTGGGCTAGCAACATTCACATCTAATGCCCCCCTAAGCCAAAGTGAGACCTAAAAATATATTAAAAGTAACCTAMACACTTTTCACAACATCTACATTTCAAGTTTTTTTGTTTCTTTACTTTCAAGCAATTTACTTTTCAATCAATTTCATTTGATGTGAATATCTATTTTAAAGTACTTTTCATTTMAAGTATTCTTTATTCATTTGAGCATCATTGTTTAAAGTATAAAGTTGGTTTTTTTTCAAATCATTGTGTGGATATCTCATAAGTTTGTTTCATTCAACTAGAAATATCTTTCTTTGTGTATATATATTTCTTTTGTGTATATTGGAATAGTTGAAATTGGATATTCTTTAGGCACTGGTATAAATTTTGTTTTATGAAATAAAAGGTTTGCTTGTCATTGAAAGAATGCATTTGCATGATTGCTTGTCATTGAAAGAATGCATTTGCATGATTGCTTGTCATTGGGTTGGGTCTCCCTAATAAGTAAATCAATTATCTCCTAGAACTTTAATAAAAAAATCACATAGTTTAATAGGGTCTACCCCCCTTGGCTTCCCTAGGAGTGAGCCTAGACGGAAGGAGTCTAGATGGAGGTGACAATGCGTCTAGACTTAGGTTTTTGCCTCCAAGGAGACACCAAGTGGGTTGGAGACTTCTCCACACTTGTAGGTTTGTATTAGGACAACAACACACCTTTTTCAAACATTTTGAGTGCGCCCTCTTTTTATGCCATCACTAAACATATAAATTAGTATTAGAGCATGTGCCTTGGAGAAGTGTCTACACACAAAGAAGAAGGAGAAGACAGAGAAACATCCACAAGATTCACAATTTTTTTTTGTGATCTTCAACTAATTATTCATGCTCTTGCTTAGAGTGTCTTGGTCACCCTTCTCAGAGTTATTCTGCGCCTTTTCATTGGTGCCACAATTGCACCCTTCTCGGGGTTACTCGTGCACCCTCCTTAGGGTCCCCTTTTGGCAGCTCATGCGTCTTCTTTCTAGAGGATACACTCCCTCTCTTTCGTGCTTGCAGACCATGCCACCTCGAAGAAAAGTCTCTAGTGACGAGTCCAGTACATTGATGTCAAATCTCGTTGAATAATTGGCGTTGGATCTCCATGAAATACTTTGAATCCAACAATGCTAGACTCCAGGGACCATGCAACTAGACACAAGTTTTCAGTTACCCAATTTCGTCGGAAAAATGAATGGTGAGGTGGTTGATTCCTTGATCCGTAGCCTCTCCACATACTTCAAGACTTCCCTCAAGATGGAAGAATCCTCCAAATTGCAGATCGCCAACCTACAACTCAAAGGGATAGCGCAAACTTGGTGGGACACTCAATTGGAAAAGTCAGAATTGATTGTGGAGCTCGATACACCACATTCTCCGAAAAATGGAAGTATTGATTCTTGGGATGCATTCTATCACGCCTTGCGTGAACGCTTCTACCCTCCAGGCTATCTCCAAAATATTATTGCAAAGTGGTTGCAACTCTGCCAGCTTTCAACTCAGTCCATACAAGTCTACATTGACATCTTCTACAAGTTATGCATAAAACTCCATAACATCGATTCTGATGAAGTATTAATAATCAAATTTAATGCTGGTCTTTTATTGCCTCTCCATCGCGAAGTTGATATTTTTGAAATTTCCTTTCGAGACAAGGCATTATTACGGGCCTTGGCCGTAGAATGTAAGGTGGCCCCTCAAATCCAATATTTTCCAAATTGAACCCACTCTGCCAACCCGCATACTTCTCATCCTCAACCTTACTCCTCTTCCTAGTTGGTGACCAAAACTGTGGTTTCGTGCACCTTTCACAAGACCAACTCACACAACTTTGTAGACTGTCGAGCCATAAAAATATTCTCCCTTGTTAGACCTTGGTTGCAGAGGTCACACCCCCTGAGTTTCCCAAACAACCATAAGTCATCTCTCTCACCAACCCCACTGAAGCTGACTCATCCCTCATTCTCATGACTACGCCCGAACCGGGTCGCACCAACGTTCCCCTCTTTATGCATAACTTCCAAATTAAACATAAACTTACAATTCTTATTCTGGACAATGGAAACCAAAAGAATCTAGTCTCCCAATACCTAGTCCAACATCTGCAACTTCCCACCACCCCCCACTTTGTTCCCTATCAACTTGGCTGGCTACAAAAGGGAGGACCCTGCATCACGATCGCTCGGTGCTGCGCATTAATGTTTTCCATTGGCACTTTCTGCGACACCGTGGTCTACGATGTTTCACCATTATACTGTGTTGACCTCTTGTTGGGACTCCCATACCAACAAGATCAACAATCCATGTACTATGCCAAATCTCATCAGTACAATATTCAACATGAAGGAGGCACCTATGTGCTTACTTCAACACCTCACACTTACCCTTTGCCATTTCCTAGAAAAGAATAAACTAACCATGTCATTCACAACAAAGACATTTCTCTATGTTTTTCCTGTCATGTTCAGCCAGAGAACCTCACTAATCTGACAACTTTTGTCATACTCTCTCTCCTCCCAGAATTTGCCAATGTCTCTCAGTCTCCCACAAGGCTCCCACCCTCTCAAGCCATTGCACAATCCATTTGTCTCATTCATGATGAATCATTACCCAATGCCCCATCATCTTGACCTGTTACCAAAGACATTACCAAACGTGAATGACAAATGGGTGAACTACGAGAATATGTCCGTTGTCCATCATCCTCCTCCACCTGCACCACTTTAGCCTTAATTACTGCAAAGCAGGAGACTACCGAATGTCATCTAGTTACTACTTACCATCCCCTCACCCAAGACATAATTAAATATCACTATCCCTTACCCTAGATTTCCTCTCAATTTTCTATTGGAGCGATGTGTAAACATGTAGGTGACCCAATGACTTACCACTTCGAGACCATTTCCACAACCAAATTCAATTACAAAAACTACGCCAAATAATTCTATCTACTGATGCAAGGTTTGCAGAAGTGGTTCCATTACAACAGGTTCACACCCTCTTCCACTGGCTTCTCACCTTGTGAGGTCTATCTTAGCTTTCATTCTCTGGTGCCCACAGAGATGCATCTCATTTTGGCTCTGTCAGGATCAACACATCAACACTGAGAACAACAGGATGACCATAGTTGCGTTCATAATTTATCACAACAATACACTCTAGTTGCAGCTGCCTTGCAAGTCACACTAGATCATTCCAAGAAACATCATGCTTCATACATGGTCGATAAATAATACCAAACTCCAACACATGCCAAGTGGATGACAATCGAGATAGTGCAACGAAAGTTCCCTCAGTTGGTGGTGGAAGTAGGGATGCTTCCAGATCTAAATAGGGAGAAATGGGCCACCAGGAAGGGCGTACCCCTTCCTTGGACAACTAGCAAAAGAGGATAAATAGTCACTAGAAAGCAAGGCACTAAAGGAAATAATTTCTATGCTAGTTTTCTGATCTATGTCAGCGTCAATCAGTCAGATAATTGTAATAAATCCTTCACTAATTTAAGTAAGCAACCATATGTCTAAATAAATGGTCAGTTAGTTTGTGTTAGTCATTGATACGGGAAAATTCTCTCACGAGTTTGAATGCGTAGAGAGTCACAGAAAATAAAAGAAACAATTACCTTTGTAATAAGTCACCATGTATTATTAAAGGGGGCATTTTTCTCAAATACACTTGATGACACTTTTTCCGAATCTCCTTGTCTCTTCTCTGCGTTTTACAATTTTCTCTGTGAGTCAGTGTAGTTGCTACGCACCAAAGGAACTGGTGCGCGCTATCCATTAATCATTTGTTTGCTTGCTACATTGGCGTTTTTGAGCTAGTGCACATTGGTAAAACAAGTGAGTTTGTTGTTGTTGAGTGCGTCCCTCACAGAACCAATGCGTCATTCCTTGAAGTGGGTCATTGTTTGTTGAGTGCACCTTTTTAAAACATTTTGAGTGCGCCCTCTTTGGAATCCATCACCAGACAGATCATGTGCACCCCTTGGAGGCTTTCTTTCTTTCTATTGGATGGTAATTTGGTCGATGAACTAGGGTTTGATATCTCTCTTTCTTGGAATTGATAAGGAAAAAGATGCATTTGTTATCTATTTCTTGCTCTTTATTATTTATTATTGGTTGAAACCCTAAGAGGAGTATGTTGGATACACCCTCCACTAATATTCATCTAATTTACTAAGTTTACAAGTCATTTTGCAAGGGTTGCTAGGAGGACTACAATTGTGTATACCCTCCTAGGTTTTACCCTAGTTTGGTTAGCATACCCTAGGGAGTAAGAGCATTTACACCCCTAGGACCTTATTTATCCAACTTTTGTTTAAAGACTCCATTCACCCAAATTTTAAAGGCACTAATCTGAATTTTTCATTGGAGATATAAAATACATGCCTCGGTAAATGTGAAAAATCATTCTTTTGAGATTGTCTAATTTGGAATCAATTCTATGATTTGTATGCTTGGTTTAGCCACTAGGGTGTCTCAATTGGCTAAGTGTTTCTCGCTGTTGTTACAACAGTTCATCTACAACCATTAACACTGTGGAAATCTTAAATCAAATCTTCAAATAAATCCTAACTCAACCATCAATTATTGCAAGAAGTTTTCCCCTATTTTCTCCTGACCCTAGCGCACTTTTTGGGTGGATTACTTGTGATTTTGTTGATTAAGGTTGGTTGTCATTGATGTCAAACCTTGAAGAAAGCCCCGTAGCACAAAGGATTGGGTAATGGACCCAATATTGTTTGATGTAAATATGACTCATTATTTTTTTGTCATGGTTGATAAGAAGTAAATATGGATGAACTCCAAAGTGGTCCCCTTATGGTGAAAGCCCTCACGGGAAGACACTTTGTGGAGTAAGAGAACCCATGCTTAATTATGGAATAATGAGATGAAGGAAAGTGATTTTGTCAGGGAAAATATCCTATATGGATAGTTCTTATCATTTCATTTGCGGCGGCATGTGGAACGTCACATAATTCCTCACGGTTAGAGAGTTATGGCCATGAGAAGTTGGAGACCCCAGGTTTGGGTAATGGACCCAAGTTTGTTTGATGGGTAATGGTATGAGTTATGATATATTTTTAGATAATACTATTCTATATGGATAGTACATGTCATGCCATTTCTGGTGGTATGTAGAAAGTCACATAACTCCTCACGGTTTGAGAGTTATGGCCTTACGAAGTTGGAGGACCCTCATATGTCATGTAGAAGCCCCAAAAGGTCAAAGTAGTCAAAGTGGTTTAAGAGATTTTAAAAGGTAAATAATAAAGTCAAGTGATGAATGTATTATAATTCAAAGTGAATACAAAATAAATTATTTCAATATTAAATTTAATGGAGAAATTAGAAGTGGACCCAACCCTAAAATAAGGGAAGTGGGCCAAGTGACCTAGAAGATGTTTTTAAGGAAGCTACTTGGAGAGTATAAATAAGAGGCAAGGATCTCTCATTTGAATCACACTTGATAATATTGAATATCTATATGTGTCTAAGGTAACTAAGGATATCTAAACTGGAATTCTGAGTGAAGGTGAAGAAAAGAAGGCCAAAGTGCAAGGAAGGATAAATTCTTTTGATGGTGCTTTCTAAGATATGTTATTTATAGGTCATCTCACCATTTTCACTATAACGTTTTTTCTATAATGATTCAGACCGTGAAATTTCTATGCAAGTGAGAAAACATATCCAAGTATCTGTGGAAAATAATTCATCTTGTGGGTCGTTGTATTTTGGCAGTTACACTCTGTGGAAAATAGGGTTTGTGGCAAGTCCTGAAACTAGTCAAAATCAGGTGTTTCGGGTAAAAATGTCATAACTTCTTCATAAAAGATCCAAAATCAGTGAGACCAAATGTATTGATTAGGGTACAGTCATTAGTATTCTTTGTAATAGTTTCAAATCATTTCATCAAATATTTTGTGTGGGGCACTCTCTACAAGGTCTCTCTCTAGAATAAGCCAGAATTCAACAAGGTATGTCATTTTTGCTATAATTCCTTTTTTGAGAGGTTCCAAGTAGTGACACTTGGAGGAATTGTATTAAACACACTGAAGAAAATTGTGTATCAGTTTCAGATCTTTATACATTACAGATTCAAAGTTATGATTACTTCAAGTTAGGGTTGTTGACTAATCCAAAACTACTAAAGAAAAGTTTGATGAAAATGCTAGTCTCTTGTTTTTAAAGTTAAGAAAGGTTTGCAAGAATGTGATCAAATAAACCAGGTCTATTAAAGAGCTACAGATCAGATTTGGATGATGAAATTGATGAGGGCTTTTGGTTGTGGTACATGTTGAGTACATGGTTGAGACAAGTAGTTGATGAGTTGGCGCACATACATGAGGTGTAT